>PVIU01004128.1:0-90459 GCA_004026605.1 Ondatra zibethicus
TCTCCTCTGCATGTATTATCTTTTTGGGAACCTAGTCGATTTGGATGCACACCTTCCTAGGACGGGAGGGAGGGGGGAGGGCCTTGGACTTCCCACAGGGCTGGGCACCATGCCCTCTTTTAAGGGAGCAGCGGGAGGGGGGAGCGGGAGGGGACTGGGAGAAGGGGAGGAAATGTAAATTCTTTTTTTTTGAAGGGAAAAAAATAAAAGAATATGGAAAAAAAAGAAATCTGAAGATAGGTCAATATTATCTATTCAGAAGAACAGAAAGATAAAAGGGTCATGTCTTAGCTAGGGTTCTAGTGCTGTGATGAAACACCATGACCACAGCAACTCTTAGAAAGAGACTGTTTAATTAAGGTGATTTGCTTACAATTTCAGAGGTTCGGTCCATTATCATCATGACAGGAAGTATGGTGGCATGCAGGCAGACATGGTGCTGGAGCTGAGAGTGCTACATCTTGCAGGCAACAGGAAGTCAACTGAGACACTGGGTAGTATCCTGAGCACAGGAGACCTCAAAGCCCGCCCCCACAGTGACACACTTCCTCCAACAAGGCCATACCCATTCCAACAAAGCCACACCTCCTAATAGTGTCGCTCCCTATGAGATTATGGGGGCCAATTTCAATTGGCCAATTTAAAACTACTACATTTCACTCCCCGGCCCCCATAAGCTTGTAACAGTATCATAATGCAAACTTTATTTAGTCCAACTTCAAAAGTTCCCATAGTCTATCACAGTCTCAACAATGTTTTAAAGTCCAAAGTTCAAAGTCTCTTCTGAGCTTCTTGCAATCTCTTAACTGTAATCACTTATAAAATCAAAATCAAGAGGCTGCTCACATACTTCCAACATATAATGGCACAGGATATACATTACCAATTCAAAGTGCAAGGAAGGGAACATAGAAAGAAAATACTGGACCAAAGCAAGACCAAAAACCAGATGGACAGACTCCAAAGTCTGCTTTTTTGACTACAACACACTTCTTTCCCTTGGGCTGGTTCTACTCCCTAATAGCAACTCTTCTTGTCAGGTATCCCATTACTCTGGCATCTCTAATGTCTTGGGTTCTCCAAGGCAATCCAGGCTTCAACTTTACAGCTTCACACAATGGCCTCTCTACTCGGCCTCCATTCAGGGATACCACTGACACATGCCTGGCCTTGGTGGCTTTCTTTGGGCATGGAGGCAAACTCCATAACCCATTATTTCTGCCTTTAACTCTAAAGCCAGAACCACATGGCCAGAGCTGATAAGTTCTGCTGCTTACTGGGGCTGGAACATGGTCACCTCATTCAATTACATCTCCATCAGTTTTCTGTCATTCGCTTCCTAAGCTTGGTTGTCCTGAAACTTGCTCTGTAGTCCAGGCTGACCTCAAACTCAGAGATATGGCAGCCTCTGCCTTCCCAGTGCTGGTGTGTCCACCACGCCTGGCTCTAAGATTTTCTTTAGTTCTTTTGCACAAGTTAGAAACTTAGCTGGGTGGGAGCTTGCCCCAAGGTCATCACCCTCTTTATTAAATTTTTAAATCTGTTTATCTTTTTGAACAGAAAATTTAGTGTGATTCCACTTCCTTGTGCTCTTTTTCTCCTCAAAATTTTCATTTTGTGATTTACCATGCTCAGCTTGCTCCTTTTTATTATAAATTTTTATTATTAAGTTACCACTAAAAACCACATGACAGAGTCTATACAAGGCTGTTTGGAGATTTCCTCTGCCAACAGAATTAATCCAAAATTTTTTACTTTAACCTCAGGCAGACTCCTTGAACAAGGGCAAAAGTCAGTCACTTTCTTCAACAAAATATCACAAGAATGATCTCTAGGCTTAATACAAAATTTCTTCTCCTCTGAAATATCTTGAGTGAGCCCTCCACAGCTCAAATAACTCTTAGTTACCACTATCTTCCATGCTCCTACTAGTATGGCCCATTAAGCAACAGTTAAACATTCAGCTGCTTTTTTAATCCGCATTTCCAAACAAAACAATGCCCCAGTCCCTGAAACCAACTTCTGTCTTAGGGCTTTTATTGCTGTGAAGAGACATTATGACCACAGCAACAAAACAAAACAGAAAAAACATTTAATTGGGCTGGCTCACTTACAATTTCAGATGGGGAGCTTGGCAGTGTGCAGGCAGATGTGGCGCTGGAGCTGAGTGTCCTGCATCTTGCAGGCAACAGGAAAGTCATCTGAGACACTGGGTGGTATCCTGAGCACAGGAGACCTCAAAGCCCACCCCACAGTGACACACTTCTTTCAACTCCATACCTACTCCCAGGAGAACTACACCTCCTAATAGTGCCACTGCCTATGATTTTATGGGAGCCAATTACATCCAAACAAACACAGATGAAGAAAAGTAAATAGCCTCAGAGGCTCATGGGAAACTAACAATGCACCAATTTACTCATGGTGGGAGTCCTGGAATGATGAGACAGATAGCATTGGAAAGGATATTTGAAGAAATAATGGCTGAAAACACTACAGATTTAATTAAAAACAATGATTTACACATCTAAAAAGCCCAGTGAATTCAAAGTGAGATAAGCTTAAAGCTCTGCCTATCTAGATACATTATAGTGAAGCAGTTATAAAGTAAACCCAAGGATAGACTCATGAAGGCAGCATGAGAGAAGTAATTCATTACATTAAAATAATACTGAATAAAGGATGACCCCCAACTAAGACTCCTAGCAAAAGTAGAGACGGTGCCTGAACTGGCCTTCTACTGTAATCAGATTGGTGACTACTGTAATTGCTATCAGAGAGCCTTCATCCAGCAACTGATGAAAACAGATGCAGAGATCCACAACCAAGCACTGACCTGAGCTCTGGGAATCCTCCTGAAGAAACGGAGTAAGGATTGTATGAGCCAGGGGGTCAAGATCATCACAAGGGAACCCACAGAGCCAGCTGACCAGAGCTTGTGGAAACTCATGGGAGCCTGCGTGGGAGCCTGCATGGGAGCAACCTAGGCCCTCTGCATGGGTGACAGTTGTGTAGCTTGGTCTGTTTGTGGGGCTCCTAGCAGTGGGAGCAAGACCTGTCCCTGGTGCTTCAGCTGGCTTTTTTGGAACATCTTCCCTGTGCTGGGTTGCCTTGCCCAGCTTTGATGCAGGCAAAAGAGCTTGATCCTACCTCATCTTGTGCCATGCTTTGTTGACACCCATGGGAGACCTGCTCCCTTCTGAGTAGAGATGAGGAGGAGTGGAAGGGGAGGGGGATAGATGGGAAACAGGAGGAGGGAACAGGAGGAGAGGAGGGAGGGGAAACTGTGCTTGGTATGTAAAATAAATGAAAAAAAATAATTAATTACAACAGGATCCCGAATGATAGCTGATGCCGAATTAGAAGCAATAGAGGCTGGAATGGAGCACTGTCGTGTATTCAAAGCACTGTGTGAACTCAGGCTTTCAACTAAGAATCCTATAGCCAGCCAAGCGATCCCTTAAAATTAAGGAAAACCCAATATAAACAAAAATGAAAAGTATCTATGATCACCTGTCTTGCCTTACAGGAAATGTTAAAGACACATGTAAATGAAAAGAGACTAGGCAGTCTTGGATCCATGTGGATAAAGAACACTAATGTTTCTAATAAATAGAGAGTGTTTTTCTCTCTTCGGATTTAAAAGACAACTTAAAGTGGAAATTAAAACCCTGTGTTTATGATCCTTCAGTACATAAAGCTATTTTATGGTAAGGAAAGTACGAAGGGAGTGGGAGGTGTAGGTCAGTGCTGGAACACAGCCTAACATGCACGAGGCCCTGTGCTCCACCCCAGCACCACCACAACAGCATAAGAAAACAGGGAGCAAAAGGGGACATATGTACTGCATACTATTGTAGCTGTGTGAATCCCTATGCAACCAATTAGGAAATGACTTTTGAAAAGATAATAAAAGGAATGACAAGGGACTAAAGTGGTATTTTAGAAAATGCACATCTAACACAGAAGAGGCAGTGGTGGAGAAAGAGAAATAAAATAGATAGTATGGGCAGCAAACTGGCAGAGCGAAGTCTTATCATGGTAGGAATCATACGAAAGGTTGTGCACTTTGACACCCAGCTTTGTTCTGCAGGCACGAAGTGCACTTATATTTGAGCAGTTGCAGGAGATTGGATGTGGGGTGTTGTTCATGCTAGGTAAGTGCTTTCCCACTGAATTAATATTCCCACCCTCGTTTAAAAATTCCGTTTTAACACAGGGTCTTACTCCGTCACTGAAGTTGGCCTCAAACTTGCACTTTTCCTGCCCCAGACCTCTGAGTAGCCAGGATTATAGGCATGCACAGCCTATGCAGTCTTTGCCCAGCACGACACATCTTAGATCCAATACCACTGAGTTGAAAGTGAAAGCATGGAGAAAGATATCATGCAAACAGAACTTGAGAGAGAACTGAAGTGGTTTGACAAGTATAATACAAATAGATTTTAAAGCAAAACTTCCTCTAATAATAAAGAGAAATACTGTACAATGCTATAAAGGCCAATATATCAAGAAGATATAGCAGTTATAAACATAGATACATCTAACAACACGGCCCCCTAAAAGCATGAATCATTTCTTGATAGATAAAAGGGAAAACATAATAATAATTGAATACTTTAATACTTTACTCTCTCTAACAGAATCAGATGAAAATTAATTAATATGGAAATAAAATACTTAAACAACATTATAGTTGCACTTGAACTAGATGGGTACAATGATGGACACTTCTCATCTAAGCACTCAGGAAGCCAAGACAGAGAGATCACAATTTTGAGGCTAGGTTGGCTTACATACTGAGATTCTGTCCCTCGACATGTACTAGACCTAACAGACATTTATAGAACACTGCCCAACAAGAACTAACACACGTTTTTCTCATGTGCAGATAAAATATTGTCTATTTAAATTATACCTTAGACCATAAAACACATCTTAACAAATAATTTTAAATGATTAAAGCAATAGAAAGTATGGTCTACAAACACAATGGAATGCAATTAGAGATCAATAACAGAAATTGGATAATGTCACAAGTATATGAAAATTTAACAGCACACTCCTAAGAACCAAAGTGTCAGTGAAATCACGAGGGCAATTAGAAAGTCGTTTGTGGTAAGTGAAAACAAAAAGCACCAGATCCTCAAACAAAAGCAATGCTTCAACATTTACAGCTGTAAATGCCAATGCTCAAAACTGAAAGGGCGCAAATCAATAATCTAACTTTCCAACGTAAAGAACCCAGATAAAAGAGATAAGCAAAGCACACAAGAGCAGAAGGAATGGAACTGGAAACACTGGGTGCAGATAAGAGAAATAAGGAAATAAAACATAAAGACTATTAAAGAAACTAAGAATTTAGTACTTTGAAAAGGTCAAGAAAATACCCTAATCTTTATTTAGACTGAACAAGCAAGAACAAGAAGCCTCAAATGACTGAAGCTAAGAATGACAAAAAATACATTACTGCTAGCCTGACAGGAAGGCAAACAACCCCATGGTGAGATTATGAACAATTAAATGCTATCACAGGAAGGATCCTACATGACAAATGGAACAGACTTCCATAAAGACACTAACTACTGAAACTGACTCTGGAAAAGCAAGATGGCCACGAAAAGAACTAACAGTAAGTATTACTAATCTAGCTTTATATTATTGAAGAACAGAAAATGAATAAATTTTATCTTTATGTACTTTGCAGTGAGAGGCTTAAAATGGAACAAAGAAAGTAATTCCAATAACTACACACGGCAGCAAGTTCGTGTACTTGCCTACAAGGGAGGCTGAGGCAGCAAGGTCACTTGAGCCTGGAAACTTGATTCCAACCTAAGAAACATAGAGCTCTCCCTAAAACAACAACGACAACAACAGTTAATGGGGTTGGGAGCACAAATGAGGGAAGGAAACAATTCTACATATACTAGTGTCAGAAAGAATGCAGTACTTATGATATACGTGCAGGGCACAGGGTGGAGCATAACAGAACATGGAATCAAATTAAACAAGACCTAACTAGAAAGCCAGGAGCACATGCTGTTAAGACAGCAACACTCACAACACTGTTTCACAGATTAAACCCAATCCTTATCAGAAATCTAACTACCTTTTCTCTCTAGAAAGTGGCTAGGTGATTTTAAACATTCATATGGAAATACAGTAGAGGGGTATTCAAAATAGTAGAAAATTTAAAACAATTTGGTTCTTTGAAGCTTTCTGATTTCAAAACTTGTACAAAGCTGCATAGCTCGTCTGTGTGGTCCTGGCACAAAGGTAGGAAGGAGAATCAAAGAAGAATGAAGCTAGGAATAAACTCATACACATGGTACTGACTAATGGCTGTGTCAGTAGGAGTGGGGGAAGGATTCTGGCTCTCTACCTCACACTCTGAAGCAAAAGCAGGCATATCATAAGCTCAAGCATATCATAATCATCTCAAGGCTGCAGTCAGATGCAGCCTTAAAAATAATTATCAAATTATCAAAGACCCGAGATTTAAAAGACAAAATTAAGAAATCCATGTTCTCAGAAGAATATATATAGTTTTGACCTTAGATTAGACAATAGTTTCTTATATATGACACCAAACAACAAAAGAAAAAAAGAGAAATTTAACTTTCAAATAAAGATGCCTGTGCCTCCCAGGTGCTGGAATTATAGGCACGTGTGCCCATATACCACTTATTGGATTGATTTTTAAATGAAAAAATGATTCAATAGACATTTAACTGAAGAAAATACACGAATGATCAGTGAGTATATAAAAAGTGCTCAGCATCATTAATTGAGAAGTCCAAGTCACAATGATGAGATAGCACTTCTTTCAAAAGGCAAGATAATCACACATGTTGCAAAGAATACTGAACCATCATGCTTTCCTGATGGAGTGTACATTGTGCAGCTTTTTTGGAAAATGGCCCAGCTATTTCTCAAAATGCTAAACATAAATTACCATATAATCAAACAATTCTATTCCTTGTGAGTATACCCAAGGGAACTGGAAATGTGTTCATGCAAAAAACTTGTACATGCATGTTTGCAAGAGGATTATTCATAATGTCCCCAATGGAAATAGTCTTTGTGCCCATCACCTGATGAATGAATAAAGGCTCAATGTGTACGCATGATGAAATAACATTTTATAAATGGCAACGAAGCGCCGATATGTGCTACAACTTGGCTAGACCTTGAAAAAGTTATGCTGAGTGGAAGAAGCCAGTCAAAAGACCACAGATTGTATCACTCCATTTACGTGAAATGTTCAAAGTAGGAAAGTCTAGAAAGATGAAAGGTAGATTAGTGATTTTTCAGCCATTTGAGGAGAAATGGGGTGTAACTGTAAAGTGATACCAAGTTTCCTTCTGAGGTAGTAAAAATATTCTTAGAATTAGATGGTGACAATGTTGTGCAGCATTGGGAATACACTAAAACTTGTACATTTCAAGACCAAGTTTCTTGGGGAAGTACCATTTCTCAACAAACATTGACTAGGAAATGAAAAATACACAGGCTAGTTATTCCTTGAAACACGATTAATAAAAACTCGGGGTCAGAAATTGGGGTTCAACCTGAAGATCCAAAAAGCAAAACAGCCAGCCACTGGCTCTTACATCGACCTCAGTCTGAAAATGGCCATCCTGCCTCCTGGAATCTCAGAAGGAGACTGTGTGAGAGCTGTCTCCCCCTGTTTTATATTCTTCTCCAGGGCTGGGGTTAAAGGTGTGCACCACTAGATTTCTATGATAACTAGTGTGGCTACTGGGATTAAAGGTGTGTGTTATCATAACCTAGTCTGTAAGGCTGACCAGTGGGACTGTTTTACTCTCCAATCTTCAGGTAGGCTTTATTTATTAAAATACAGTTGAAATGCAGCTACAATTCCTATCCTTTATCCAGTGTTCTCTTGATGTGGTATTCCCCTCTGTATGCTTTGAATGTGTTTTATTACCATTGATTAATAAAAGAATCTTCTTTGGGCCTATGGCAGGGCAGAATAGAGCAAGGTGGGAATTCCAAGCAGAGATAGAGGAGAAAAGAAGGCAGAATCAGGAAGATACCATGTAGCTGCCGAAGGAACCAGATGCTGGAACCTTACCCAGTAAACCACAGCCTCGTGGCAATACACAGAATAATAGAAATGTGTTAATTTAAGATGTAAGAATTATCTAGAAATATGCATAAACTATTGGCCAAGCAGTGTTGCAATTAATATAGTTTCTGTGTTATTATTCAGGTCAGAGAAGTTGGGAAATGAAAGAGCAATCTCCGACTACAAAATGGCATGCCAATGTGAGCTGACTACATCTACATAAAACCCAAAAGAACTTGAAAAGGAGTTCTAGACACAAGAGAACAGAGTTAAGCATGACTTCTTGGTAGACATATTCTTTTTTTTCAGATTTGCTCTGTTTCCTAAAAGCAAGCAGAGGCATGATTCCTTTAAGAGAAGGCTTCCCAACTCAGTGGTAGGAACAAAAACTGTGCGGCTTCTTTAAGACAGGGCTTCTTGTTTCACGCTGGCAGCACAAACTCTGACTGTTTCAGGAGGTCCTGCACTTAAATGGGGTTTGTGAGTAGCTGCTACTACTTGCTTAATGATGACATAGACCTACTGAATCCTTGGAGCTGGGACAGAGAGCTAGTGGTGAACACACCTCTGCCATGTTGGACTGGGCAGAACCAAAAGGCAAAGAAGTCTTAGTCCTAGCCAACCCCACTTAGCATTTAAAAGAAAAAGGCTCTTCTGGTCAGAAAATGATTACAGATACACAATAAAGGCAGATTTAGATAAACTAGATCTCTGATAAACACTGGGTCACAGTGTTAGATAAATGTACATAGGCTTGAGAGAGAGAAAAAAAGAGTATAGATAGTTATAAAAAGAAGTAAATGGTTTTAAAAAATAAAGTCTTTAAAGAGACAGAGTACAGACAGTCATAGATTAAAGGAGCAAAAAAGCTGTGTAAAGATGTAATATACACAGAGAGTTTGGATTATATTTACTATTATGTTTTCTTAGAATTTTTGACTGTGAATGAGCTAAGTACAGAGAGTCATTTAACTGTATGGACTGCTAAGCTAAACTAACACACACACACACACACACACACACACACACACACACATATATATATATACATATATATACATATATATGTATCTTGTCTTCAGAATTTGGGTGTAAGGATATGTTGCTTTGGAAAAGAGATTCTGCTTTTGTTTCCACAGAGGATAGAAAGCTGTGGGTTCCTTATTGGTTAATATGGTTTGATCAAAAAAGACCCCCTGAAGCAATAACCCAGATGGTCCAAAATCCATGACAGCTTCAGGACTGCTGGTTGAGCAGAATACCCCAAGAAAGACCTTTTTAACAGCTCCCCCAATCAGCAGGAAGCAGTCTAGAGAACAAACCCCCAAATTCCCTAAATGATTGCTTATAAATGTTTGTTTACATTTACAGGGGATATACTATAGAGATGAATACTTTGCATTGGAATGGATCTTAGTTTATTGATACAAATTTAAGGTCAGTTTTGTAATATGTATATTTATGCTCTTGATTATGGCATTGTGTTTGTGCAACCCATTTAAAAATGTAATGTATAATTAAGAAATATGGGTTAATAGACAGTCATCTATAATAGTCAACCTTGTAAACATGTTAGTTAGATTTTCTAGATGTACAGCGATATATTTCAGATGGATAGGTATTCTTAAAACCTTTCGAAGACTAACAAAAATTGGTATTTAAAATGTTTTAAGAACTTAGGACTTTTCATGACAATGAGACACATCTGCTACTGGCAGCACCAATCTACTTCAAGAGGATGATGCAAATCGAAGATGGTCCTTATGTAGTTTGTTAGACATTTGGGCAGGAAACTGCTCTTGCATGGACTGCTTGATTGTATGCTATATGAACTGGACATGCAAGACCCACAGAAAAATGACTGCTGAACTTGCCTAAAGGTGAGATGGTCCTTTGGTGTTCCTGCTTCACGAAAGAACTGCCAGCCATTGTGAAAGATACAGAAGAAAGTATCTGATGAATTTTTTTATTACAAGGTAAAGCAAATCTTCAAATTTCCTGCTTCGTAGGAAAGTCTGCCAGATACTATGGGCCTGTAGGCTGAAGATGGATGCCCCAATGTTACAGAAGAACTTTGGGTGACTGTCCAGGCAGTGAGATGTCTCTGTCAATTCTACAGTTTTGGAAGTTGCTTACAATGCACTTCCTGTTAACTTGGGTAATATTATATCCTTCTGGTGTCTTTGATGGAGTTGAAGAATAGTTATAATTATAGTTTTCCTTATTTATGAGAAAAAAGAAAGTAGATATAAATATTGTAACTTTAATTCTTGCTTAATATCTGTTTTGTTATATATAAGTTTATTATGTTAAAGTTAAAACCTTCTTTTTTATTTAGACAGTAAAGGGGAGGTGATGTGGGATTGCTCTCTGTGTGCTGTGAATATGTTTTATTAGTGTTGGTTAGAAAAGAAGCTGATTTGGGCCTGTGTCAGTGCAGAAAAGAGTAAGGCGGGAATTCCAAGCAAAGATAGAGGAGAAAAGAAGGTGGGATCAGGGAGACACCATGTAGCTTCTGAAAGAGCCAGATGCTGAAATCTTACCCGGTAAGAATAATAGAAATGTGTTAATTTAAGATGTAAGAGTTAGCTAGAATTATACATAAGCTATTGGCCGAGCAGTGTTGCAATTAATAGAGTTTCTGTGTGATTATTTGGGTCTGAGAAGTCGGGAAATGAAAGAGCAGCCTCTGTCTACATTCTCAGACTTTACAAACCATAAACATATTGATCCAGGAAGGTGGCATCTTTACAGCATGTAAACCATAGTCTGATGTCATTTTATCACACATAGATAAACATAAACACCACCACAATCAAGACGTGAAACTTTTCACTACCAGAAATATCTTTCTTATGGTACCTCCTTAGAGTCACAGCCCCCTTCACCCCACTATCCATAATCCCTGGCAACCACTAATCTACTCCCCAACTCTGCAATTTTGTCATTTTAAGAATGTATATAAATGGGATAATACAGCATGCGACCTTTGAAATTGGTTTTTATTACTGAGCATAGTTCCCTGGAGATGCATTCATGCATGCATCAAGAGTTTGTTCTTTTTATTGATGAGAAGTATTCCATAGTATGACTGTACCAGTTTATTCCATCACTTTCCTGTTTAGGGTCATTTTGCTGGTTTTCAGTCTTGGGCTATTGAAAATAATTCTGTTATGAATGAGAAATCATGCACAGGTTTTCTGTTTGGGTAATTTTTTCATTTCTCTGGGATAAATGCCCAGGAGTGTAATTGATGGGTTGCATGGTAAGTATATGTTTAGTTTCTAAAGAAACCACCATATTATTTTCCAGAGTAGCTGTAACATTATATAGTTTCATACCATCAATGTTTAAGATTTAGTTTATCTTCATTCTTGCCAGCATTGTGTCTTTTAAGGAATTGGTTCATTTTGGCTATTAAATGTGTGGGCATATGGTTGTTCATATTATTCCTTTATTACCATGTTCATGTCCTTGTGATGTCTTAGTGTATGTCTCCACTTTTTCTGATAGTGGATTTATGTCTTCATTTATTTATGAGTCTGGATAGAGGCTTATCAATTTTGCTGATTTTGTTTAAAAAAAGAACTTTTGGTTTTGTTGATTTGCTCTATTGATTTCATAATCATTTCACTCATTTCATGAATCAATTTAATTGATTTCTGCTTTGATTTTATTTCTATTTTTTTCTTTTGAGTAAGATGTAGATTTTAATTTTTTTATTTTTCTATCTATTGCATGCATTCAGTGGCTATATCTTACATATTCTGATAAATTTCCTCCCATTTTTATTTATTTTAAAATAAAACTTTGTTTTGTAAAGCTCATGAGAGTTTTCTCTTTGCTTTATGTGTTATTTAGGTACACCTCTTAATCTCCAGGTATTCTGGTGTTGAACTCATGATCCTCTTTCTTTTGCCTCTCAAGACCTAGGTTTCCAGGCATGTGCCATGATGCCTTGCCCTCTGTTATTGGTTTCTAGTATAATTCCATTCTGGCCCGAGAACAGACAATGTAATTTCTATCACTTTAAGTCTGTTGCAGTATAGTCCAGAGAGTGATCTGATTTGTGATTGTCCCATGTGAACTGGAGAAGATTAGATATTCCGCTGCTGCTAAAGCAGTCTATGGAAGGCGATTGAAGCAGTTGCTAATGTTGTTAAGTTTAAGTATTCCTAATGATTTGCTGCCTGATGAATGCATCTATTTATGATAATGGAGTATTGAAATCACACTAGTAATAGTGAGTAGAGGCATACATCCCTGAATTTCTTTCAGATTTCATCTTCCATATTTTGATTCTTTTTTGATATAAAGACATTAAGAATTTTTATGCTGCCAGGCAGTGATGGCACACACCTTTTATCTTGGCACTTGGGAGACAGAGGCAGGTGGATCTGTGAGTTCGAGGCCAGCCTGGTCTACAGAGTGAGTTCCAGGACAGCCAGGGCTACACAGAGAAACTCTGTCTCAAAAGAGAAAAATAAAGAATCATTATGTTTTCTTGGGAAATTGTGATTTACTTCACTGTGATTTTCATCTGGTTTGTCCCAACCAAAGCCTACATTGAAATACAATCGTCAATGGTACGGAATTGAGAAGTGGGTTCTTTAAAAAGCAGTTCCATCATGGAGGCTTCATTTATCATGCGGAGATTAATGGAGTCATCATCACAGAGGGGACTAGTTATTTTGAGAGCTTGTTTTAAAATGACCCTGACACCCCCTCACTTGCCCTTACGTTAGCACTTCTGCTGTGGGTCCCTCCTGACAGCCCCTTGCTCTCCCCTACATATGCACTTCTGCTGTTGAGTCCCTCCTGGGAGGTTGAAGGGATGCTGAGTGTGTCTGATGTACTTCTCAAACCACGAGCTGACTAAACAGGTTTTACTTACAAATTTTTCAGTCTTGGGTATTCTGCTAGAGCAACGGAAATGTGGACTAAGATGCAGTCTTATTATTTACTGCTCATTACTACCCTCCTTGTGCATCCCGGACCTCAAGTGTGCACTTGTGCTGATGGCTCACAAGCATGTGCACTCAGACGACGCAACTTTGTAGGATGGGGACAAGACAAATACATTTGGTCACTTAAGAGTAAGCATAGGAGGCTCTTGGGACCCCGGCCAGCTCTGTGGGATCAAAAGAAGGCATAGTATCTTGAAAGGAGGCTAAGGGGTGAGCTTCAATCAGGATTACTGGCATAGCATGTGCATGTTCCCAGACTTGATTCTTTGGAGTGATAGACACATGAATTTCCTGACAAAACTGAAATAATTGTTTTAAGGAAGCTCAGATGGTTACAGAAGCACAGAGGAAGATAACTCGTTGGAATATAAGCCATAAATGAAGAAATCAAAGGATTAAACTTTTCTGGAGCTAATAAAGTGAGTGAAATAAAAACAACAATATTCTCAGGATGACAACAGTGGGCTTGATTGGCTAGAAAAGGACTTGAGAAGTTGAAATCAGGTCTATTGAAGCTACCAAGTCTAAAGACTAGAATTAAATCACAGTGTGGACAGCAAAATGTCTCAGCTGGTAAAAGTGCTTGCTGCACAACCCTGACAACCTGAAGTGAACTCCCCAGAACCCACATAAAAAAGCAACCTCAGCTTGAGCATTCTTGCAAAGTGGTGGGAGACAGAGGCATGAGAATAAGTGAAAAGCCCACATAAGCACAGTGGCAGAGATTTGAACAAGGGAGAGCTTGCTTCAGAAACAAGGTGAAAGCTGAGTAACTGCTTCTGCAAGGCTGTCCTCTGCCCTCCTCACATGTGGCATGGCATGCAGATGCCTGCACCCACAAAATACACAAAATAAGTGAGCAGAATAAAAGTCTAAAATTAAATCACAATCAAAAGTCATGATTTGTGGGATATCACCAAGAGACCTAAACATATGTGATGAGAATCAAAGGATAAGAGATGTAGGAGGGGGCATGATGTTTACTTAAAGAAACAATGACTGCAAACTTCCCAGATCTGGAGGGAGATCTAGAAATCCAAGTACATGAAGCTCAAACGTCTTTAAATGGGTTCAATTCAAAGGTTTCACCCAAATACTTTATCATAAAGCTGCCATAAACCAAAGATAAGACACTTGGAAGCAGCATGTGGCATGTGACATGGCTTGTCACACATAAAGGAGCCACCATGAAGTTACCAGTGGATTTCTCAGCAGAAGCCTAGAAAGCTAAGAGAGAAACAAACAAATGATATACTCAAAGTACTATTAAAAAACAAAACAAAACACCCTACCTGCCAAGAGTATTTTACCTGTCAGAGTGTTCCTGCAGGAATGAAGGATTTTCTCAGAAAAACAAAAGGCTGAGTTCATTGACCATTACAGCCTTACAAGAATAGCGTAAGGTAGTTTTCCAAGCTGAAACAAAACATCCTAATTAGTGTTATGAAGATATAAGAGTCACCAGAGAAAGGCAAGTCCATAGCCAAATTCAGAAGACACTAATGCTTCTACAGAAGCGTATAAATCACTCTCAACTATAGTGTAAAAGACAAAAAGTGAGTCTTCGAAATAACTTTTAGACTGGAAAGGTAGCACAGTTGGCAAAGTGCCACACAAGCATGAGGACCTGAGTTCAGATCCCCAGCAATCACAGAAATCTGCGCATAGTGGTGCACACCTGCAATCCCAGCACTGGAGAGACAGAGACAGGAAGATCCCCATGGTTTGCTGGCCAATCTTGCGGTTAGCTGAATCTCTAGGTTCAGTGAGAAACTGTCTCAAAAAAAAAATAAGGTGTGAAGTGATTGAGGAATACACCTAATATCAGTTTCTGATTTCCAAACATACAAAACCACAGGCATGTGTACCTACATACATGTGCACATGTCCATAAACACGTATACACATTCCACACATATACACATGTCCATACACACACACACACACACACACACACACACACACACACACACACAAACTCCTACTATAATAATTTATCGGTGTATCCCAAGCATAAAAATAAATATATATGACAAAAATATTTTTAGATGTGCCAAATAGAGTAGACACATCTATTAATTCTAGCACTTAGGAGGCAGAGACAATAGGACTGTGAGTTCAAAGTCAGTCTGGGCTACCTTGGGAGTTACAAGTAAGCATAGGATAAATAACAAGACCTTGTCTCAAACAAATACACACACAGAATAGCTAACTAACTAGCAAAGTAACTTAAAATGTGTATGGTAGGAAAAACTTAGACTTCTGTGTATAGTTGCTATCAGCTTAAAATAGTCTCAGATCTTATAGACATCTTATGGATATCCATGCTAGTCACAGAGCAAAAATCTGTAGTGTATATATAAAAGATAAAGGAGAAAAGAATGAAGACAAGCTACTACAAAAAAAGTCCAGGAAACAGTGAACAAAATGGCAATAGTAAATCCTTACCTATCAATAATTACTTTTAAAGTCTTCAATCAAAAGACAAATAGTGTCTGGCAGTGGTGGCGCATGCTATTAATCCTAGCACTCGGGAGGCAGAGGCAGGTGGATCTTTGTGTGAGTTAGAAGCCAGCCTGCTCTACACAAAGAAACCCTGTCTCAGAAAAGCCAAAAAGAAAAAGAAAAAGAAATAGAAATAGTGGCTGAATGAATTCCAGTCAGTGTAAGACTACATCCTACTTACAGAAAGGCCATTTGGGCACAGATGGGCTGAAGGTGGAAGGATAGAAAAAGATAGTCCATTCAATTGCTAAAAGAATGGAGCAGACGCCATACCTGTATCAGACAAAATCGGCTACACATTTCTAGAAGCATAATAAGATATGAAGAAAGTTATTCGATGATGATAAAGAGGTCAGTTCAACAGGAGGATGTAATAATTATAAATTTGAGTGCAACAATGTTAGAATACCTAAATATATAAATCAAATATTAAGAAATCAGAAGGGAGAAATAGACAATACAATAAAGGAAGGACATTGAAAAATACCCTGCTTTCAATTGTGGGGAAATCACGCACACAGAAAACTGAGCACGGAAGCGTTAGACTTGACCTATACTTTGGAGTAAATGGATATAACAGACCTATACAGAACATTCCTCCCAACAGCAGCAGAATGCATATTCTTCTGACTCTCTCATAGGACATTCTCCAGGGTAGATCATATGTTAGGCCACAAAACAAGCTTTAACAAATTTAAGAAGATTGAAATAATATCAAGTATCTTTTCCAACCACAGTGGTATGAAACTAGAAATCAATAACAGGAGGAAAATGGAAAATTCACGAATATGTGGAAATTAAACACTCTTCTGAACAACCAATGGGTCAAACAAGAAATCAAAGGGGAAATAAGAAATATCTTGAGACAAACAAATATGGAAAGAGAACAACACACCAAACATTACAGGATGCAGCAGCCGAGCCACAAGAGAGGTACTTACCTTGATTAGAACCCAGGAAAAACAATCTCAAAGAAACAGTACAAATTTACACCTCCAGAGTATGGAGAAAAGAGCAAGCTAAGCCACAGTCCAGCAGACAGAATAAAACAGCAAAGACCAGAGCAGAAGTGAATGAGATAGAGTTGAGGGACACAGTGGAGCTTGACTAAGGTTTAACTTGCTGAAGATAAACAAAATTGAACCAATCCCGAGCTAGAGACCCTAACCAAGAGGTGAAAACTCAAAATCAGAAGTGAAAGAGGGCACATTACACCCGAGAACACAGAAACACAAAGGATCACCATCCACCACCATGAACACGTATACACAAACAAGCTGTAGAGCACTGAATACATGGGTAAATTCCTAGAAATGTGCAACCTGCCAAGACCAAGGCAGAAAGAAATAGAAACTCTGAACAAAGCAGTGATGAGTAAAGAGGCTGAATCGGGAATCCAAACTCCCAACCAAGAGAGCCCCAGATAAGATGACTTTACTGTTGAATTCCAACTGACATTTAAAGAAGAATTAATTCCATGTCTCAAACTCTTACTAAAAATTGAATGCAGGAACATTTCTGAATTCATTATATGACACAAACATTACCCTGCTATGAGAGGCAGACAAGGACACTGCACACAAACAGAATTCCAGCCTTGTGTACCTGATGAACACAGAAGCTGAGCTTCTCAGTGAGGCCCTGCCAAACCACAGGTGTCAACACTTTGTAAGTCCACACCGTGATTCGTCTGAGTTTCTCCCTGAGAAGTACGGATGCCTAACATATACAAATCAATAAGCCTCCTGTCTTAATAAAATGAAGGAGAAATGTAATTGGGTCATCTCAGATGTAGAGAAAGCATTTGAAAAAAATCCAACATCTTGTCATCAAAAACCCTCAACAACTTGGGTATAGACAGAATGTAGCCCAAACTATCAAAGGGCACATGCAAAAGCCCACTATGAACACCAAAGTCAGTGGGAAAACCTTGAAATGTTTTCGTCTAATATTAGGAATAAGATAAGAAGTGCCCACTCTTGTCACCTCTATTCAATACACTACTGGATGTTCTATCCAGATGAATTAGGAGGGAGAGAAGCAGAAATAAATGGCATCCAAAATGGGTAAGATGTGAACTTGCCTCTATTTTCAGGTACTATGGTTTTATATAGAAAAAAAAAACATAAAGCCTCTACAAAACTCAATTAAGTTTTTATACAGTAACAACCACAAAATCGTTCAAAAACAAGAAGACAATCTCATTTACAGTAGTGTCAAGAAGAATAAAGGCTTTGAAATAAACTTAAATAAGGAAGTGAAAACGATACAATGAAATTTATCAAACACTGAAGAAATAAGTGAAAGAAGACGGACATCTGTAAACAAATTTCTCATTAATTTGTATTTGTAAAGTTTAAAATGTACATACTCAGGACTAGAGAGACGGCTGAGCAGTTAAAAACACTGGCTGCTCTTGCAGAGGACCCAGGTTCAGTTCCCAGCACCCACATGGTGGCTCACAACTGTCTGTAACTCCAGTTCCAGGGATGCAACTCTCTCTTCTGATCTCTATGGGCACTGCACACACATGGTACACATGCATACACTCAGACACACACACAAACATATAAAATAAAAATAAATCTTTTTAAAGGTATCTCTAGTAACTATATTATTCTGTAGGTTCCGCATGACCTCTAATAGAATTTCAGTAGTATTTTTCATAGAAATAAAAAAAAAGTATCTTAAAACTTCTGTGGAGCTACACAAGACCCTGAGGAGCTAAAGCAATCAAGGAAGGACAAAGCATCTCACTTCCTGATTTCAAATTATATTGTAAATCTATGGTAATAAAATCGTCATGGTACTGGCATAACAATGGAAGCACAGAGCAGTGGAACAGAATAGAGAGCACACAAGTAACCCTTACTTACATAGTCCAGTAATAGCCACAGTAGAAATGGATCGTCTACTCAAGACACAATGTCAGGGACACTGAAGGGTCAAACGAAACAAGAAAAAAGTAAGAAAGGACAAGTAAATCAGACCCACATTTTAAATCATACACAAAAATCAACTTGAAGTTTGTAAAAACTGAAGCATGAGATCAGAAAGCATGAAAATAGAATAAATCAACAAAACAAAAAGGCAAGCTGGAAAATGATGTGTAAATCACATATCTAATAATGGATTAATAACTACAGTATATAAGGCATCCAGAGGAATCATCAAAGAAAACAAGAATCTAGATTTTAAAAAAATGGATATCTTAGTTGAAATTGATTTAACAATACCTTAGACTTAATAATTAGGAAAATGTTCAATCATTCAGGCTGGGTAATTTATAAACAACAGAAATTCATTGCTTAGAGTTCTAGTTACTAGGAGGTTCGAGATCACTAGTAATTCAGGGCCTGCTGATAGACCTCCTCCTGATTGGTAGAGCCTTCTTGGGGTTCTTACACAGTGGAAGGAACAAACAAGTGCCTTCTAGCATCATCTATAAAACACTAGCCCCCTTATGTCACAGATGAGCTAGCTCTTAATGTTACTGCATGGAGAGATTAGATACAAACATACACATTTGGAAGATAGGGGTGGGGCAAGTATTCATACCACAATGACAGGCAAAAGACCTAAAGAGATATTCTTTTTCTAAAAGACAGATGTATGACGAGGTGCTCAATAGCACTCATTATGAGGGGACTACAAATTAAAACCACACTGAAATGTTGCCTCTTGCTTGTTAGCCTAGCTGTTATCAACATTCCAAAAGATAACTAATGTTAGTAAGGAAGCAGGAACCCTTGTGAACTGATGAATATGGGTATTGGAATAGCTATTGTAGACACCTTTTCAGAGGTTCTTCAGAAGGGAAAAATGGACCCCTCCAGTGGTTTCACTTTCAAGTCTGTATCATACATTGCCTTGAAAGATATCTGCAGTCTTGATTCATCGCAGCATGGTTTACTGTAGCCATAATGTGGAAATAACCTGAATGCCCCTGTCAGACGAGTGAATAACAAAGGTGATGTGTATATGAATATACAGTAGAATATTATTAGCCTTAGAAAAGAAGTCCTTCATTGTAACTTTAATGAACCTAGAGGACATTGTCCTAAGTGAAATGAACCTAGCACAGGAAGAAAAGCACTCTCTGGTACTCCATAGGTGGAGAAACCAAGCTGGCATAAACCAACAGTAGATTGGTGCTTATCTGGGGCTAGAGGGTGTGGGAAGTAGATCCATGTTGATCATAGGCTATAAGAAAATGGAAGAACAAAGATTTATGGTATTATATTTGGCAACAGATTCTTAGATATGAATATGGCATCAAAACTACAAGCAACAAGAGAAACAATAGTCTTAAGTGTCAACTTGACTAGGCTTCAGTAAGCACTTAATAAAATTCTTATTTTTATCTTAGTTCTGATGGTATTTTGTAGTTATGGCTAGTTAAAACACTTGGTTTGAAGGGACAGGAGATTGCTCTAAAAAGGCACAGCAAATTTTAAAAAGAACACTCTGACATATTTCAAAAGTGTCCCCTTTCTCCTTTCCCTGCTGGATGTAGTAGAGGCTTTCCTCCACTTATTTCAGTGTCAGAATACAAAGAAACTAGGGGGTCTGTAGGAACTCACAAAGAACCTAGCAGGTCTGTAGGAACTCCTAAAGTCTGCCCAGACCCTCCGACTAGTTTCTTTACATGGTGGTTCCTAGGTTCCCACGGGTTTTTTATCTCTAAATGTCACACTGAGTTTTCTTTTCTTTCTTTCTTTTTTCATTTTTCCCTGTTATTAAAAATACATTCTTTTCTCATACAATTATTCTGATTACAGTTTCCTCTCCCTTTACCCCTCCCCATGTTCCCTCCCCTCTGGATCCACTCCCTTTCTGTCTCCCATTAGAAAAGAACAGACTTCTATGAGATAACAAGCAAACATGACAAAATAACATACAGTAAGACGTGTTTTCAGCAGCCTGTAAGCTCTGAGTCTGCATTCTCTACCTGGGCTCTAGCCAGGTTTGTCCCTGTTTGTCTCTGCTCCAATAAGCTGTATTGTGCTGTCTGTCTCTAATTTGGGGCAGTAGTTTGACATTCTGTATATCTAAGAAGGGTTGCTCCTGTTTTGATGGTTCTTCTTCTTCTTCTCTTCCTCCTCCTGCTTCTTCTCTCCTCTTCCTTCTTCCTCTTCTTTTCTTCCTTCTTCTGCTCCTCCTCTTCCTCCCTCTCCTCCTCCCCCCGCCCCCTCCTTCTCCTTCTCAGGATGGGGAGGTGACTTCCCTCCTCTCTGTTCACCTTCGAATTCATCTTGCTCTTTTTCTTTTTAATGTATTATGTTGTGAGTTTAGACTGTTTTGATATGCTTCCTCTTTCCTAATGTAAGCATTCAATGCTATAAATTCCCCTCTCAACACAGCTTTGGTTGCATTACGTAGATCTTTATATGTTATATTTCATTCTCATTCACTTCTTGTCACCGTGTGCCAGAGTCAACATTTCACCACTGTAAGAGACATGTAAAAACAGTATTTCTTTCAAGCTTCACTATACACCCCCTTTCTAAGACATATTTTCTCTACTTATGTTGAGAGCTATATTAGATATTGTTATAATTTTGCATCAACTGTTTAATATAATTTTAAAAATCAAGAAAAGGAAAGGCAATTATTTTTTACCCACTTTAAAAATGTTTTCCCTAGCATTCTTTATTTCCTGATAAGTCAATATTCTTCCTTTACTATTGTTTTTTAATTTTAAGACCCTCCCAACCCTCCCTTTGCTGTCTCTTTAGTGTAGGCCTGTTGGTATCAAATACTCTTGTCTCTTCATCAGAAAATGCCATCATTTCTGCATGATATTTTGTCTGGATATAGCTTTTTAGCCTCTAAAATGTTGCACCTGTTCCTTCTAACTTCCCTGTTTTCTGTTGAAGCATGCTGGAATCTGGCTTGAGTCCCCCGTAAGGAAGGCAGTGTTTCTCTACTGCTACTTTCATTAGTTTTCTTTGGTTTTAGTTTGTAGAAGTTTGATCAAATATCTCTTCTTTGGTGTTTGCTCAGCTTGCTGGGTCTGCAACTCTGTACCTCTTGCTGAATTGGAGAATTCAGAGCAATTGTTTCTTCTAGTGTATTTTATCTTTCCTGTTCATACTGAGTAATAATCAATCCCCTGTCATCAAATTCACTGATTCTTTTTAAGTGTGTTCATCAGATTACATTGTATTCAGTGTGTTCTCTTACTCATTTTTTTTCAATTTTGCTTTCGTCTATATATATTCTATTTCTTTACCGACTTTCTGGGACTTAATTTTTGTTTCAAAAATTTGTATTTTGGTTGACATCTAACTACCGTATTATATCAACTTAGTTTGGGCATGCATCAACTTACTCTCCTTATTCAAGTTAAAGTTTTCCTGAGGTTCTTGGTATGACAAGTGACCTTTTCAAAGGTGAAATATGGCCAGTTAGTATATTATCTTCTGTGATTCTTGATCCCACTGAAGTCTTCTATTTTAGGACTCCTCTCTCGGTGTGCTGATATGGGAAGGAGGCTAACGCTTCCTTACTGCCAGGTTGGGGTAAAGTCCAGATTTCTGACTCTGTTTTTAATGCTCCAGGGTGGATGGTGCATTGTTACTACTGATAGAGATAGGATTTCAGACTTCCTATGGGACTTCCGGAGACCTAGAAATAGGGAACACCTTGTATCCACCTACGTGGTGGGGATGTCTTTGACCTTCTTGTATCCCTCAGGGGTAGGAGTGTGACAAAATGAGATGACCTGGGGAATCCTATTACAGTCCGACGAGGGTGAAGGGTTAGGCTCCCAACTCAGCCTTTATGGTCATGCAGGAGGTGGAGCCACAGGTTTTTCTAGGTTATACTGGAAAGAAGTGACAGTGTCTAATAGCTTTCTGTCTTGGCACACACTTCTTTCCTAGTCCTTTGGCAGCAGGAAGCAGACTTTTGTAGGGACTGGGGGTTTTGTTTGCTTGGTTGGTTGGTTGATTGGTTGGTTTTGGTTTACAGGGCAGTTGACCTGTTCCCATTGGTGTGTTTCTATCTGTAGCATTCTTCAAGAAAATCTCCACCAGATCATTCCTTGAGTTCTCTGTTCCTTACCTTTCTCTCCACTTTCCAGAGACATGTGCATAGGTCAAAGCGTAGATATATAGATGTAGATACAGATATAGGTTGTGCAAAACCTTTCACAGTACTTAGCAGACTGAGTTGAGAGTGTATTTCCTCCTTTCCATCTGGGACTATAAATTCTGCCATCCCTTTTTCCATTTAAGAAAAGAAAACTCTCTTTGAAAGAAGGAAAGACTGGAAATAATTCATAGTCCTCAAGTCTTTCCTTGTAATTAGTGGGTGACACGTAACTTCTAACACTCAATGTATCTGATGTGAAAAGGAGCTTTAAGGGCTGAATGCTGGCTTTCACCAAGGAGGAGGCTATGGTGGAGCAGAGATCAGTTCCTCTATACTTTCTAAAGTTGATTTCAGTCATTCCTACCCTGTTTCTGATTGGTGAGTCTTAGAGCTGTGCCTAAAGAGCCTTGGTACTTGTTTTCCTGTGTCCTATAAGTGCAGGCCCATGAGGGCAGGCCATGAGATCTATGACCCAGTGGTTCCTTGCAAACCTTCTCTCCAGGGTTACTGTCTGAAGGTTTCTCCTTCTATTATGCTGGAATCGTAGACTTTTCCCCTCTACAACCTAATACTTTGTTCTCAGTTCCTTTTGTGCAGATGCTCCCCCACCTCTAGGCTCAGCAACAGTTCAGGGAAACACATTCCATACTCCTTGGGGCTGAGTCCAACATAGTGGCAGCTATTCAAGAATGCAGGTTGTGTTTGTGTGTATGTGGAGGGAGCACTGTCTGTTTGGCTGGCCTGGAGCCAGTGGTGGGGGAATCCCCAAAGGGCCACAGTCTTAAGGGCTGTCAGGAGAGCTAGAAGCTGTGGCCAAGGACAGGGCAGCAGCATGCAAAGCCCTAGCCCAAGAGGCATCAATCTGGACTGGGAACAATGAAGCCCTGGGATTGCTGAGATGATAGTGGCCCCTGTGGGAGACGCTTGCTTACAAAATGATTTTGAAGCCAATGCTGCCCTTGGTCCGTGGTTAAGTAGGCCTGTTGAACTACCTGGTCACCTACACTATAGCTTTAGTTTTTTATTTAAAATGGGGTTGGTATTCTAGAAGCTTTCATGTCTTAGTTTTAGTAACTTCTTTTGAGACTGTCTATTTTGTATGGGCATATTCCCAAGTCCTAAATTATCTGATGACCTCTTCACTGGATAAATAACCATTATTGTAACCGTGTTGAACACTGGCCGTAACTGAGTTTTTAAATGCACATTTGGATCTGTTTTTGGAATCATGCTTCCAAAGACCCTAACACTCCACTAAACATTTGTATATGTCATAAATTTTGGACCTGCCCCCAAGTGACTTGAAGGCTTCATAGGCATCACTATTCCTTGGACCACCCCTGGAGAGCCACTGTCCCAAAGCAAGCCTGTGAATGGGACTTAGAGACTAAGGTGGGGCATTGGAGGCAGTTTTACAGAGTTTTCTGGAGACAAGAAAGTTTTTCAAGGTGGAACAAATCAGAATTCCAAGAGGTAGGCAAATGTTTGTTTGAGTCTACTGGAAGCAGGGTGGGTACTACATGGAAGCAGATCCTGGCTCAAAAGGCAGTAGTGGCAGTAGTGAGGACACTAGGCTACCCTTTAAAGAAAGAGACTTGTGGGACTGGGCCTAGTCCCACTGCTTTGAGATGACCAGAAAAAGCCTGAGCTCACTCTATCCTCTTAGAGCCAAAGGGAACCATTATTAATTTACCAAAAGTTCATCCACCATTGCTCACATACTAGCTACTAGCTAGACAGTCCCATCATTGGAGGACTCCCAGTCTATCAGG
Source organism: Ondatra zibethicus (assembly GCA_004026605.1). Classification (NCBI taxonomy): domain Eukaryota; kingdom Metazoa; phylum Chordata; class Mammalia; order Rodentia; family Cricetidae; genus Ondatra; species Ondatra zibethicus. The sequence goes on from PVIU01004128.1 coordinate 24,435, forward strand.
GATGAGCTCCTTAAACTAATAGCCTTTAAGATACCAGCCCACTTGGGCATGGTCTCTTATACTATAAATGCAGCTGTAAAGCCTGAGCTTTCTCTCTTGCTTCCGGCTGCTAGACTCTGTTCCTGTTCTCCATTCATGCAGAGGACTGTGATCTAGTACAGTGATCTGTGAGTCTCCCCTAAATAAATAACCCTTTATTATATGTATAATATACTCAGAGACCATTTACAATTATACAAAACAGCAATCTTGAAACTTAACCATCATTTTACTTTTATAGGATCCCATAGAAAGAACATCACCCCCATGACAGCTGGAAGCAATTCTAGAAGACAAATCCCCTCTCCCAGCAAAGTTTGTCCTCACAGTTAGGGACAGCATTTAGGGGTTGATTATTACTCGAATAGGGTTGGAGGTTGGGGTGAAAATTATGTAGGCTTAGAGATCTCAAAAAAAGAGAGGGAAAACTGAATGGGATAATAAGTACATTAATGTGAAATTACACTAATAATAATAGTGAGTAATAGAGTAAATACTTGTGAGCTATTATTTATGGACATTTACATTGGTATAGTTTCTTGTATACTGATACAAGTTCAAATTATATTTGTTATTTCTGTTTACAATATTTGTACACCCATGCAAAGTTATTTTGTCAGATTGTATGCATGCATGTTTCTACCTCTGTCTAAGACATTTTGTATATTGATACAATTTTAGGATATATTTATCATGTTGCATTATATATTTCTACCTCTGATCAAGATATTTATAATTGTTTACATTTTGAGGTAATTGTTTTCCTTTACTGCACCGTTGTTTACCAATTGTTTAATATTCTGATATGAAGTCTTAATCTTTAAGTTATATAGGTATTACATATTATAGGTCAATAGTCATTCATGCTTATTATTTTTTTAGTCAAACTAATTAGGTTCTTTACATACATAGAGATTGTATTCTGCATAGATAGGTAATCTTCAACCACTTCAAAGATCAGTAGAGCACAGCCTTTAAATAATTTAAGATTTTGTTGACATGAGACATGATTGCTCCTGACAGCACCAATCTATTCCCAAGAGAGTGTTGAACACCAAAGACACTCCACTTGGAGTTTTTTGTTTTCTTCTTGGCACAACTGGCCTTTGGGCAAGAAATGGCCCATGCCTCAACCACTGACAAAGTGCATGATGTCCAGACTGGACAAGCAGTATACAAGAAAAAAAGGCTATCAAATATTGCCAAGACAGGGTAAGATGGTTTTGAAAAATTTCCTGCCTCTGTAAATGGTTTGTCAGTTACTCTAGGCCTTAGCCAAAGTTGGTTGCTTCAACATTGCAAATGAGACTTTGGGTGATTGCTCAGGCAGCCAGTTGTCTCTCATCTACCGCACATTTTGGAAGCTGCTTGGTTGCACTTCCTGCCTACTCAAGTAATATTTATCTCCCTTGTCAGGCCTTTGATGGGGTTGAAAATTAGACAGTCATAGTTACTGTCCTCTTATGATCTAGCAAAGTCATTTCCAATACAAGATTTAGACTCCTTAGGATAGAATGTTTGTTAAAACATTAGGATATGTTCCTTGCTAATATTGTTTATGTTGGTTGTAATTCTAACTTTATACTTGATATCTGTTCCTAGTGTACATAGTTTTGTATTGGGTTTGGAACTCTCTTATTTAAACAAAAGGGAGAGGTGCTGTGGGAACTCCTTTGGTCAATAGCCTTTAAGATACCAGCCCACTTGGGTATCTCATACTATAAATGCAGCTGTAAAGCATGCATGCTCGCTCTCTTGTTTCAAGCTTTCTCTTCTGGCTGCTAGACTCTGTTTCTCTTCCCCATTCATGCAGAGGACTGTGATCTAAGACAGTGATCTGTGAGTCTCCCCTAAATAAATAACCCTTTGTTATATGTAATTCTGAACTAGTGTGGGATTATGTTGTATCTTCCGCCATCAGACAAGGAGACTGTGACAATATAATATAGTCACAAAACTGTAGAAGGTCAAATAAGGGACCCAACCTAGACAGGGCATCAGGAAGACTTGCTGGAAGCATCAGTGTCTAAAGTGGAAACTAGAAGGTGAGAAGGTCTTCTCTGGGAAAGAGGTGCAGAAAGAAGCAGTGGTCTCTGAGGAGGGATGAACATGTACAAGGTCCTTACACTATAACAAGCACGACCTACTCTGACATTACTGACTCAGTCCCTAGGCTTAACCATGCCAAGGATTATAATAACCTATCCTCGGGGCTTTGGGTCACCTTCTGCCAAAGATATCAGGAGTCATACTCATCCATCATTGAAACTAACTCCACAGAACGGTGAAGCAGAGCTGGGCCCTGGAGCTCCTTGAGGAAGCTTGGAAAGGCAGTTTCAAAGAAACCAGGACCAGAGCATCAGAGACTAACCACAATGCCTTTTAGCTGGGGAAGGATGTGGCCAGAGGAACTGGCAGTCCCTGCCCATTAGTGCCTGCACCTGACATGGTGTTTTACCATGTTCAGAGGATGACCTCACTACCACTCTCTGTGAGGCTCGCTGTGTTCCAGTGACTATCTAAAACAAGATTTTCCACAACTGGGCACAAAGGGTAGCACCCTCAATTGTCAATGACCATATTACAGAGCCTCCATGAGGAGGAGATGGCCAGGCCTTTCCAGATTGTAGAGTCAAGAAGTTTAAGATAGTAGCTGGGCATGCACATGCTATGATCCCAAAGAAATGAGAAAGGACACTTAGGACGCCTCCAGAAGCTGCAGAGAGGCAGATCTCAGCATTCATAGTACACCTATGTGAGGGTGGCCCAGTGAACAGGAAGTGCTTACCCACAACCAGGCAGCACAGATCAAGTCGGGTAGTGACCACTGCTCTCGAGCATCTCTGGCAGAGAGGAGAGCTGTATCCTACAGAGGTACTGGACCCTGGCTGGGTAGGTAGAAGCCGAGCACTTCACTTCAGTTCCTGACATGGCCTTCCTTTGCTGGCTGACCTTGAGCATCCATTTCCTATTTTGATGAATGGGGATAGCAAACACAGCCCGTATCCCAAGGTGGGGAAATCCAAATGAGTCAATGGATGTGAACTAGGAAAGGGAATGGCGAAAGTGAGAGAAAGGTGGCCTGGTGGGTGTGAGAGCTACGAAACCAACATCTCTGCCTTTTGACCACTCTTCCAACCAAAGCTTCCTTCCAGGCTTTGTTGCTAGATCTCCCCCCAGGTCAATGGTACCCTCAGTTTTGGAGTAACCTCAACTCCAAAATGGGGATTCCATTCCTCCTCTTTGTCATTGTCACTGCTCAGGGACTTGGGGGCCTATCCGCTTAGTGCTGGGTGAGTTGATTGACCATTTCACTTGGCTTTCTGAGGTGAACCTTTACTGCCTACATTCCAGTTTCTACTCTACCAACATGGTCATGCTATTTGTGCTGGTTAGCTTTGATGGTCAACTTGACACAGCCTAGAATCACAGCTTAATACGGAATTATCTAGATCAGGTTGGCCTGTGGGCATATCTACAAGGGATTGTCCTGGTTGTGAACTGATAAAGACAGAGGTCTAGGTCCTGAGCCATGTAAGACAGGAGAAGCCAGCTGAGAGCAAGCAAACAGGGGTGAGAGTGCTCAGCACTGTAGATGCCATGTGACTAAGTGCTTTGACTTCCCGGAAGTGATAGACTTACTGTGATGTGGACTTGTAAGCCAAATAAATCATTTTGTCCCTCATGTTTTGCCAAGGTATTTGTCATGGCAACAGAAATGATATTAGAACAGTACTCCAAGGCTTCCAGCTCACGATGTCTCTCTCCTCATCTTCATCAGCCTTCCCAAGCCTTCATCATTTCTGGTGACTTGGGCTAGGACTTTGAACTTTACAGAATCTTGCCTTTGACAGAATCTTTCACTTGGCTTTCTGAGGTGAACCTTTACTGCCTACATTCCAGTTTCTACCCTACCAACATGGTCATTCCTCTCTAGGTCCTCTTTGTTTTACTGAAGGCTGCTATGATCCCAGTAAACAGGGATAAGTTACAGAGAGTTTCAGTGGAGCAGAGGTTACCTCTTTCTCAGGCCTTTGTGGAAGACCAAGCATCAGGCTGAGTTTTGCACCTTTATGACCAGGTTTGCTCCCAACAGAGCTACTATAAGAGGATCTAGAGAGGGACTCCAGGACACAGGATCCCTGTGTCCAATTTCAGCCTCAGTCACTTCCCAACAACATGGCTTCCCTCCAAGCCTCAGTGTACCAGCTGGGCAGAACAATCACCCACAGCCTGACAGCGGAACCACACATCACTAGACGACCTTCTTTGTGTGAACATCGCAGAGTATACTTCCACAAACGGAAACGATGTCATACGGGCTAACCACCAGGCCCAGCTTCAGTGCAGTCCAGAGATGGTGAGCAAATGTGGCATGCAGCTTTCCCGGTGGTGTATAGCATAGCACCCTGTCTTCTGGCCAACGTGTTTTATAAGTAGAATTACATTTTCAAAGCACAATAGAAGTACACTGAATAGCAACACACAAGCCAGTAGCACTGTTTATTATAGGGGCCAGGGGTCACGTACATCATTGCATGCATACACTGTCATGCAACTGGCATGTGACTGGCCAGGCAGTGGCTTGTTTACAACAGCATACCACGACCGTGTGAGCGATGTGTTGTTCTATGTCTAACGCCATGATGGTTATGCTGTCACGAGGTGATAGGAATTTTTCAGCACCCTTCGAATCTTTGGGGAGCCTCATTGTGTATGTGGCTTGCCAAGGACCAGAACATTCCACAGCACATGAGTGCAGTGAAGGCCTCTGAGGATTATGGGAAACTAAATCCTACCAGCAGTCTGATAAGTTCTCATAGGTCAGGAAGCTCAGAGCGGAACTAGGTAGGATGGAAAGGGGACCAGGTGGTGTTTCAGATGACACTGTGGCACTGTACTCAAGGGTGCTGAGATTTGTGTCATCTCATTCTCTTACAGCAACATGCATAGGAAGTCAGTTACCTGGGCTATTGGTCGTGGTGGTGGCCTGAGCTTCTCCTCTTGTCCTTTTCTTCCTACATCCCATCATGGTTTTATTCTCTCAAGAGCCGCGTCGGGATGGGTGCCAACCCTCTGACATGAAATACCACTTTGGCTTCAAGCCCTCCACTCGTCATATGAGCCTCTGCCCACATTCCATTCGCCGCTTTGGACACCGAAATGTATTTTACACCTTAACCTCCTCGGGAGGTGTCCTTTGGCCACCTGCTATTTCAGTCATCTCCCTTCTCCCACCGGCCAGAGCCACTTCCTACTGGCAGGATGGTTTGGGGCCAGGCCTGCTAGAGTGGCATTCTTTATAGGTCGAGACCATCTTGCTTCCAGAGAACTAGTTCCGGCCCTCTGCTTTCTGACTCCCACTGAATGAAGCCCCTTGCATGGAGCCTGACAGCAGTGCAGCGACAAGCTACGCTGATTTCAAAGGCAACCTCATTGCTTGGAGAATACCTCCCTCCACAGTAAAACGAAGAAGAAAAAAACCCACCAGGGACCTTATTGGCATTTGGCCCTTGCCCCTGTTTCAGGGGCGGTTATTTCAGAATGTTAGTTCCCTGAAGACTTGGAATCAGCTGGCTCCTGGGAGATTCCCACAGGGACAACACTGTCTTTGTAGCTGCAAACTGGCAACCTGGTCTCAGTTCCAGAGAACGGCTGTTCTGTGACCTAATGGGACACAGGTGAGTGTCAGCTGGAAGTTGGGCACATGCACGACTCGACATTTCAAAACTATCAGGCAAAGTCATCAGAACATATGTTATAATAAAAAGAGCACACACTGTAGCAAATTCTAGCTCCACTCCAATCCCCAGCTTATTCAGTTGTAGTATTCAGAGTCTAGGAGATTTGACATGAGATTCTTCCTGTGTGCAAACTGCTCAGTGCTAACCCTGGCACACGGTAGATGCTTAGTAGTGCTCTGCCTGCCTCCATTTCCTCATCTCTGCAGAGCAGAGGAGCTGGAGGGACACTCTGCTCAGGGAGGGGACAGGCCAGGCTTGCAGGAGTCCATGCCGATCCCGTGACCTTCTGGTGAGCCGGGAGCAAGGATATGGGGGCTCAGGCTGACTGAGGACTGAAGTCAGGACTTCATCACAGGGGGTAGTGAATTGTGGGAACAGAAAGATCATAGTCTGGGCTAGGGAGACCTGGCTGCCAGTTTTAGGTTTCTGCAATTCCTTGTCCTTGGCTAAGTACTTATTTATGCTATGAAGACAACACTAGAGGTGGCCAACAGTCTTTAAGGTACCTCCCAGCCTGGCCACTCCATGCATGTATAAGAAGCAGAAGCATTCATCAGGGACCTTGCATGCAAAAAGGAGTATTGAGAGGGGTGGTGGTTAGGATTCTGTCAACTTGACACAAACTAGAGTTCCTCTTAGGAGAGGGAGGAGCAATTGAGAATTGATGAGAATGCCTCATCAGACTGGCCTCTAGGCAAGTCTACAAGGCCTTTTCTTAATTAATGACTGATATGGGAGGGCCTTGCCCTGTGGAAGGTGCCACCCCAGGGTAGGTGGTCCTGGGTGGTAGAAGAAAGCAAGCTGAGCAAGCCATAAGTGGCATGCAGTAAGTAGCTCCCCTCCACAGCCTCTGCTTCAGTCCCTGCTGTGGGACAATGGTCTTGTACCCTGTCACTTGTATTGTTTTAATAAACCACTGATTGGCCAGTAGCCAGACAGGAGTATAGGCAGGATGACCAGGTAGGAAGTATGGGCAGGGTGACCAGAACAAGAAAATTCTGGGAAGGGGAAAGGTTCAGTCTGCAGTTGTAACCCAGACGCAGAGGAAGCAAGATGAGAATGTCTCGCTGATAAAAGGCACTAAGCCATGTGGCTGACACAGACAAGAATTATGCATTAATGTAGGATGTAAGAGTTAATAAGAAGCCTGAGATAATAGGCCAACCAGTTTTTGATCAATGTAGAAGTCTGTGTGTTTCTTTGGGACTGAACAGCTATGGGACCCGGTGGGACAGAAACCTCTGTCCTTGCCTCCAGATTCTTGCCTTGAGCCCCTGCCCTGGCTTGCCTCAGTGAAGGACTGTAAACTGTAAGCTGAAATAAACCCCCTATCCTCCTTAAGTCACTTGTGGTTTTTCACATCAATATAAAGTAAGCTAGGGAAGAAATTGGTTCATGGAGTATTGCTGTGACAGACCTGACCGTGCTGTTCTGGGGAGGATTGTGGAAGTGTTAGGAAGTTTGGACTGGAAAAGCTGTTAAATGCTTAGAGCTTAATGGATTGTTTTGTTGGAGCTTTGTAGATAAGAATTCTGAGAGAAATGCATGAGATGGAGGCCTGCCTTGTGAAATTTCAGAGGGAAACAAAGACTTTATCAGACCTGTTCATACAATATTTTGCAATAAGAATGTGTGGGTTCTGGTCATCTATGAATGGAAACTCAGCTGCAATTAACAAAAGACCAGCATCATTCACTGAGTTGAAATCTTCTGGGAAGTATTTCCTCTGGGCCAACGCACAGAGCTGTAGATCAGAGGGCACCAAGACTGGAAGTTGGACCTGATAATGTGTAAGAGTCTCTCACATTTTTCTTGGTTTGGCAGCATGAGAGCCACATGATTTAAAGGGGTTATGGAGAGCAGCTAGGCACTGATAGAGGCCAGAATCCACAGATGAAGACTCAGCCTCAGTTGTAATAAAAGTCCCATTACAGTCCCATTTTGGAAGGGGTCTTTCCAAGAAGCTGAGGCTTGGCACCATGAGGTGGTGTCAGAGTCCCTTAAGAGCCTAGGAGAAGCTGTCGGTGGAGGTGCTGCCTCAGTTGCAGTGGAGAGCCCAGCATATTGAAGATGCCAGGACTATGGGATGACCACCAAGAGCAACAACATCTGTGGAGAGGAGCCAACCTAAGGGACAAGCTGCATGTGCTGCATATAGTGGAGCTTAATAGGTAAAGCTGTCTAAATCCTTTGGAGCCCAGAAGATCACGCATGAGTCCTAGCCACTGGACATTGAGCTATTTATAGTGTTGGATTTTGGTTTTGCCTTGATCTAATTGTGACTGTGCCTTGGTTCTTCACTCTTGGAATAAGAAGTATGCAACTTATATTTATGTTACAGGAGCCCGCAGTTAAAAGACTTTGGACTTTTAAAGAAATGTTGGATATTTTAGAGACTGAGTTTTTTAAAGATGATGGGGATTCTAAAGTTATACTATACTTTTTTATACTGTGATATTATCATGAGATCTTGGGAATAAGCAGGAAAAGAAAGGTTATGATTTAGTAGTGATGTGTTTGTGTGTCAAGCTGACAATGGGTTGATTGTACTGGTTAGTTTTTTGTCAACTTGTCACAAGCTAGGGCCATCTGGGAAGAGGAAAACGCAATTGAAAACAAAATGCCTCTTCAGATTGGCCTGTAGGCAAGTTTGTGGGGGCATTATCTTGATTGATTGGTGTGGGAAGGTCTATATCACTGTGGTCAATGCCACCCTTTTGAAGGTGGCCTTGAGTTGCATAAAAGATTCAAAATGAGCAAGCCATGGAAAACAAGCCAGTGGGCAACATTTCTCCATGTCCTCTGCTTCAGCTCCTTTCTGCAGGTTCCTGTGAGTTCCTGCCCTGATTTCCCTTCATGGTGGACAGTAAGCTCTAGGATGAAATAAACTCTTGCCTCCTCAAGTTGCTTTGGTCATGGTGTAGATCACAGTGCTAAACAGGACAAGCAAAACAAAACAAAACAAAAAAAAAAAACAAACACATTTTGTTACCTGGAATATTGGAATGGGGGCCAAGTGTGACCAATGTCAAATCCCTCTCGTGTCTCCAGTGTCAAGCATTTTTCCTTGGTGGGAGTGTGACTCAGCAAACATGGACCAGAACAGGTCCAGCCTTTTACAGGCCACCATGTCCAAGCAGCACTTAGAGAGATCTTGGAAAGTCTAAGCATGTTCTGGATGGAAGTGAGGCTTCCTGCCTCTACTTTGCCCCTTCTCTCTTCTCAGAACTGGCCTGGATGGTCATGGAAAAGAATGGGGGTCCACTCTCCAGTCCCTGGCCATGCCGGGGAATGAGGCTTCTTTCCTCCGAAAGTGGACAGGGCCTAGTTCTTGCCTTCTCTCCTTCCCATGGCCCTTCTAGCCAGGTAGTACCTGAAGATGGTTTGATGACATTTCTGAGCCTGGCTTACTCCAATTGCAAGCTAATGTGGTGTTCATTTCCCTAGCATCGTATCAGAACCCCTTGTCTTGTCTGAGCCCACTTGGAGGTTGAGATTCTTGGAGAATCCAAAGACCCCATCTGTTATGGAATTCTCTGAGGTGGAGATATGTTGGGTCCTGGATTCCTTCTCCAGGTTCAGGGAAAATATCAGACCCAGTTTCCAAGATGAATTCTCCAGCCATCTTAGCCCTATGCCAGCAGGCTGGTATCCCTTCCCAATCCAGACTTGCCCTTGTCTTCTTCCACCTTGTGAGGGGGCAAGTGGACACATGTGCTTAAGCTTGCACATCTGGGCAGAAAGGGTAAGTGCTTTATTGAAAACATTGTTTGGGAAACAGAGTCTCCTTATGTAGCCCCAGACTGTCCTTGACCTCAGTGATCCCACGTTGGCCTTGAGTTTGAAGCAACCCTCCTGGCTCAGCCTCCCAAGCACGAGGATTACAGGTGTGTGACGTCATGCCCAGCAGTGCTAACACTTCATGACTTCTCTCCTTCGGTATGATTTGTTGAAATGGTTGAAAACACACATGCAAGACCCAAATATGCAGGCACTGGGCATATTCTAGCTGCGGTTTAGACCTCCCTGCTTCCTATATGTACTCGTCCTTACTTCACAGAGCTTTCTGAGACTTCCTTCATCCACTCAGCAAATATGAGTGGGGCATTTACTAGAGCCGTGCACCATTGTAAGTGTTACAATTAATTGTGGTAATCCATGGAAAGGGCTGAGTCCTACACTGGCTATGTGGCAAGAGCCCAGGCAATAAGAACTTCATCTCCTTCCTTCATATAGGAATGGCCACCTGACCATCTACTGTGCACCATGTATCCTTAGAAACCTTCTTATTCTTCTATTCCTCACGATCCTTTTGAAATGGATATTATGTTTATCGCCCTCCCTTTATAGAGGAGAAAAGTGAGGCACAGAAAGGTGACATAAATGGTTCCAGGTCACACAGCTAGCAAATAGCTATCTGGCCCTAAGTCACTACTTGTGACCATTTCATCGTGCACAGGCCCATTCATGCTGCAAACACCATTCTCATATTCAGTGTGGTATGCACAGTGGCCTTCTGATGGCCCCAGAATTGTGAAATTGGGCACTGTCCATATATTTTCAGTGCCTCGATCAAGCAGATCCCAGCTGCCCAGCCCCTCCCCTGCATGGGCCTGCCCCACGGCTGCTGGATGCACAGCAGGTGTGTGCACTCTGCCTCTAGCACACACATTCCTGCTTCAGCTCCCATGGTCATAAGAGTCACCGAAAGAGAAGGAATGCTATCTACAATTGGAGGCTGTGCTGCGTGGTGGGCAAGGTCAGCAGGGAGGAGGGGAGTGGAGGGATAGTTGTGGCCAGAGACAAAGGGCCGGGGGAGGGTGAGAAGAGAGGCTGCACCAGCAGGAGGAGGAGGAGGAGGAGATCTTGATAAACCATGCAAGGTTGGAGAGGGGGATGTGGGGATTGGACTCACAAGAACTTTCTCAAGCCGTAAATTTTCACCGGCTGCCTAAAGCCTGGAGTTTGGAGGCCAGAGGCCGGAAACTTGATCAAGTCCTGAGACAGTCAGTCTCAGGAGCAGCGGAGTCAGGGATCAGGCCCAGATGGAAGGAGGAGGCACTGGGTTGCCCATCCTTCTGGGTTTGAGCACTGTGCCCTGAGCCTTTGGCCAGAGGTCACCCTAGAATATTAACTCCCTTGGCTGCTCTGTGCCCATTTGCGTGGATCTGTGCCTGAGCGCACACAAGGGCTTAGAAACAAGTGTCCCAAGTCTGACTCCCTGAGATTATCAGCTGTGTGAGCGTTTTACACACCCTTTGTCTCCTACTCTGCTAAGGGAGATCGTTGTCACCTCATAGGAGCCTAAGGGTGGGCTGATGAAATGCATGTGGCAGACAGAACCCAGAGCCCAACACAATAAATGCTCACTAACTGGTACCCTGATGGACCCACGAGTCTAAGTTCACCCCAAATGCTGGCGCAGGGAAGCTTGCTGGGTAGGTTGTCACGCCTGTGCCTCCACTGCAGTCCTGTCTTCACCTGTGAGCTCAGATGGAATTGCACTCTTTCTACACACTCAGCCACCCACCAAGTTTGCAGCAGACACACAGGATGCAAGCATATATTTGCACAAAGCACTCATACATATACCCACATGTCTGCACACATCTGCGTGCATGTGTGCAGTCACACACCTGTACCTGCACACTGCATGCTCCTATGCACGATTGCATGGGTGCAGGCACCTTTGCCAGTACCCAGGAACACATGGCCATTTGTAATTGCGATTTTGAAGAGCCCTCTGCCCCTCTGGGATTCAGATGTCTTACTTGTAAGAACAAGAAGAGCACAGATTCTTGCTTTAGCCATTGAGCTTGGGTCTTGAGCACAATAGAGGCAACACTGCCTGTAGAAGCATGCAGTAACCTGAAAAGTTCTGTGCACACTTTCCCATTAGTCCTGTCCACTCTGTCTCTAAACAGCCCCAATCCATCTCCTAAACCTTATTCCACCCCCACTAGTCTAGCCCATGCCACTAAGCATGCACCTTGGGGTGGCTTCCTCACTGTAGGCCCTGTTTCCATCTTTGCCACCTGTCCACCCTGCTAGGATGTGCTTTTATAAGCATGCCACCCATGAGACAGCCCCTCCCCCCGCTTCAGCTCCTGGCGCTCTCAGTGCTTCTCAGTCCCCCGTGCTATTAAGGTTTAGGAGGCACTTAACACAGAGTTCAGGCTCTATAGCTGCATTGCCTGGATTCCATTTTGCTTTCGCTATCTAACGTGATCAGCACTTGTGGCTGTGGGCAAATCCCTTCATTTCTCCGAGCCTCAGTGACGTCATCTGGCTAGTGGCACTAATACTTTTCCTTGCCCTTAGTGTGTCTAAGAACACTAGATAGCTGTTATCTGCAAGACAATGAAAATGGAATTCGGCGCGTCGTGAATAGGATTAGGGCCCAGAACTAACTCCCAAACTCTGCTCTGTCTCCCTTCTGCCAACCAGAAGCTTCAGTTTGAGTAATTCTTCCTCTAGGCCCCTGGGTCCCCTTTCTCTGGTGAGGATACTCAGGCTTCATTTAGCAGTACTCACCACCACCACCACCACCGCCGCCACCACCACTGCTTAGGCTGTGAATCCTGCATTGTTCTGGAGGCTCCACGAGGCAGCCATGTTTCTGTCTGCTCAGAAGGCCTAGGGCCTGGCAGATAGCCCTAAACCCTGTTGGAAAAGTGACCCTTCTAACATGCCTTGCACCCTCAGCAGAGGACTGGGGCTCGTGAGGAAGCCCTATGTGGAGCTGCTGGCTACACATGAAAGGAAGCCAGGAGTTCAGCAGAAAGATACCAAGGGTACCTTGGTGCAACACCTACTTAAATAGTCCTCTTTAGTGTGACAGGAACTCACTACATAACCAAAGCTGGCCTTGCGCCTTTCTGTAGAGACCAGCCTGGTATTGAACTCACAATCTTCATGCCTCAGTTTCTAGACCTTAGATCATTTTTAACCTAAAGGGGACTCCTTGATTTACCAAATTCAGTCCTTGGTTCAAGTGCCAAGATCCCAGAAAAGGCTGCTTTGTGAAGGAGGTCGGCTGGAACATTTTTCTTGAGTGCCTATCCTGGGCTAGAAGAATGCTGTTAGGTTTTTCCCTCTTGTTGGTCTTGGGGGTGCGTGGGTGGGCCACACAAATTCCTGCTATCCCAGACTGGCTGAGTCCCTGGAGCAACACTAGCTACCACTTCTCATGCCCTCCTCCAAAGGAAAGGCCAGTTACCAACCCAGGAACCCAAAGGGTGAAGAAAACCCAGCCGGAGAGGAGGTGGGGAATCTGGGAACGGCTGTGCAGAATGGAAAGGAACAAAGACAATGAGGAGGGAAGAGAAAGCGAGGAGTCAGAAGAAGGCCGTTCAAGAGGTGGTATGTGGATGGCTCCTTTTGGTCCCTTCTCTGGCTGTGCCTTCCTGATTGGTGCTGAAATAGAGAGGCTGAGAATATACATGAAACCAGCCGCAGTAGGCAGGGAGCTGGAGGCCTGGAGCCAGCCACATCCTCTTTGATCTCAGGCAAGGTGAGACCAGGCTAGGGGCCACTTTGGTCAGGGAAGGCACTGGTGTTCAGAGCAGCAGCAGGAGGTGGACACCCCACTGACACCAGCACCAGCAGAAAAAAAGCCCCCTTTTCAGCCTTAGCTCAGTGCTGCCCTCTCTCCTCAGGGCAGGGAAGCCTGCCTGCTTCTCTCCCCTGAACTCAGGTCTCTAGGCCATGCTGAGCTCACCTTGGAGCGCCTTGCCTCCTGTTCTTGTTCCCGCCCGTGCAGCTCCTGTACACACTTATTTCCGCATCTCGCACAGAAGCCTCCTGCTCGTCTCAGAACTGATAAGAAGAGGGGTCTCAGTTGCTTCGTCTTGTCTTATTTTAAAATTAAATTTAAGAACCTTTCATCTTGTACAAGTATACATTGTACAAGTCTATATTGTACTTGGAGCAATGCATTCCACGATGCCCCCTGCCCTTCAGTTTGTCTCCTTTGTTTCCCTAGACAGTTTTGCTTCTAATTTCATTTTATATATGCATATGGGATTTTATTTTTGTAAAGGTCTGCCACAATATTTATTGCTACTTATTTTGTGTGGGTTTTTTCCCTGTATTTCATTTACTTCTATATTTATTGTAATGTTGTGGATGTAACCCATGCCTTGGCACATGCCAGGCAAGTATTCTACCGCGTGACTGTTGTCCCAGCTGAATAGCTTCCTTCTGGGACAGAGAAGTGACACTGCAAAAGGAAAGGTGGCTTTTCCACAGGACTTCAGTCAAGATCAGCTCGAAAGGAGAATTGATGGCTCCAATCCATTGCAGCTTCCAGAGTTCGCAATCTGTGGGTTGGGAGCCTTTTGGGGGTCAAACAACCCTTTAACGGGATAGCGTATCAGCCTTCCCGCCTATCAGATATTTACCCTATGATTCATAACAGTAGCAAAATTACAGTAGTGAAGCAGCAACTGAAATCACTTTATACCTGGGAATTACCCCATGAGGAACTGAATTAAAGGGTCTCAGCATTAGGAAGGTCAAGAACACCGTTCTAGAGGAAGGGTTGAGGTGTCGCAGAACCTCGTGTGACTGAAACACACACCACCATGCCTGGAAAGCACGACGTGATGTCTAACAGGGTTGTTGCTACCGGAGGTGACCTCAAGGGTTAGAATCAGGCACTAGTACACTAGTGTAGTTCTTCACTGGTTGTCTTGCTGTGTTGGGTATATGACCCAGGGCCTTGTGTATGCCAGGTGAACACTCCCCCACTGAGTTGCGTCTCAAACCTACAGCCATTCATTTGGAAGATGAGGGCAATGAGACCCAAGGGAAAGGGCTTGACTTGCCTGCAATCCCAGCATCTATCAGGTGACAAGCCAGAGACGGGAACTTAGAAATAACCCAGGTGCTGACGCCCTGTGGGAGTGCTTCCGGAAGGCCTTTGACATTCACATGACAAAATGTCAGTATTTGAATCTCAGTCTGATGGGGTTTTGTGATGCTAAGAGATTTGGGACAGTACAAACAAATTCATGCTTGCCCTAGGGTCTTGTGACAAAGAAGCAACAGCACTAGGACCGTGACATCATGGCTCAAGGTGGCTTGTAAAGCTTCTTCAGAGAAGTAGCTCAGTGGAGAGCAGGCAGGTGAAGGATACTGAGTCACTCACAGAAGGGAAAGGGCTGCCTGGGTAACTTAGTTCCTCTACCTCAGGCGGAACTGTGACAAGTTGTCTTCATCCCAGAGGGTTTAGGTCTATGGCTAAGATGGCAATCCTGGTTGGAGCAACCCTTGCCTGTGTCTCTGGGCTTGTGAGAGCTGGGCCTTCTGGGAGCTTTCCTTTGAACTCTATTAATAAGGCAAAGCCGAACTGAAGCCTCTGAAAATCTTTGCCAGATGTCCCCTGCCTAATTCCCACACCTACAGAGACATCTGCCCGGCTGGCTCACAGGGAAAGAGGTGGGCTAAGAGGGCCAGCCAAAGACCTCAGGACTTGTTGCCCCAGTAGGCATTGCCCATCTCTCAGAGCCCACCATGAGGGAAAACTGGCACTCAACAACCACTCTGTCCCACAGCAGAGCCCAACCAGGAGATTGTCCCGGTTAGGCCAGTCCAGGCCAGCTCCATACAGGCCTGAGGAGGTGACAACCCTATCGACCAGCTCCTCCCGGCCCCCCATTTACATCTTGATTACATTCCTTGGGAAACCATCCAGGCCGCATTCCGCCTGGCAGGCTGCTGGGAAGACCCACAGAGCACTATGGCAACGCTGGAGGGGCCAGCCAGGCCTGCCGGCCAGCAGCAAGCAAGAACCACCAAGCTGAGGAACCTCCCTTGGAGGGCCAGCCAGGATTCCTCAACCCCATCGACTGCATCCTGCCCTACTCCTGTATTTCCCTGCTTCAGCCTGACTCACCTGGGCATCTCCAGCCAGTCCTCGGCAGGCTGCATCACAGAGACAAATCCAATGCCCCCCTGCCCTAAAGCCTCCAAGGCCTCCTCTTGGTTTCATCTCCCTCCAAACCCACTTCCTCTACCACAAACAGCAGGCCTCAGGTGTGAAGTGGGCAATGGAGGTTGCAAAACTGTCACTGTGGCCTTGGCACTGCCCTCCCTAGTTTGTCCACCAAGAGCGTAGGGGACAGCTGCAGCCCTCATCTTTTGGTAAATGGCCCTTTATTAAGATCCCACTGAGCCACAGAGAGTGCAAAAACAAGCAGAAAGTTCCTTACACTGTTTCCATTTCCATTAGTTGGTAGGAAATACTCAATTATTTGTGCAACTCTAGAAGCACATGCACAGATCCTTCAGCTTCTCAGAACATCAGAAGCCCTCTCTAATGTCCCTCTTCAGGCAAAGCAATGAGCCTTGCTTTGCTTTTGTGTTCCTACATGCCCACGGACCCTCAAGAAAGATGGGGTGTAGAGGGAAAACAGCTGGCTGAGCAAGACATCCTCCATTCCTCCAGCTTCTGCGTTGGTCCCCTGGAGCAGGACATTGCTGAACAATAGTATAGTACCCATGTCCCATTACACCCCGGCAGTCCGTTCACCCTTCCTTCCCCTCTACTCCTTTTCCTTCCCTTTCTCCCTCCTTCCCTTTTCTCCTCTTTCTTCTGTCCCTTCCTTCCCATTTTAGGAGCAGAAACTTTGCGACAAGCCCTCACATGAAAGCCTGGCATTGAAGCAGATAACAAACCCGGCCTTCTGGAGGTGTCTTGGAGCACTTCAAAGAATTGCATTTGAGAAGCACTCAGCTGCAACTACCTATGAAGAGCTGCCAGAGCATCCATTTAGGGTGCTCTCCTTCGGTCCTCTCCCATCTCTATTCCTCTCTACTCTCTTTGGCCTCCCTTCTCTTCCTTTCTCCCTCCTTTCCTAGCACAGCACTTATGGGCCTTCCTTACAGAGCCCTCAATTCAAGGCAGTTGTGCTCAGCCTGCCCTCAGGAGTGGGCAAGGGCCTCATGCCAGTGCTGGGCTGTAATTTTAGGTCCCTGGCTTGGCCAGACAGTGCTTGCCAGTCACATGAGCAAAGGCCCTGGAGCCAGGCATTCCTGCCCAGCCCTTTAAACTATAATCAAGGCGGGGGTGGTGGCACCAACTCTAAAGGGGTGCCGGAGACATTCTGTTGTCTGCAGGGACTAGAGAAGACCGAGAACACCAGGTGGAGATGCACCCTTGTGTTCAAACCCCTCCTCTCCTGCTATAAGGTGGGGACAAGGGTGTGGAGCGAGCTGCGGTTTGGACTCCTGCGTAGAGGCCAGAGCCTTCGAATATACCACGCTGCTGTGGAACTCTCCAGAAAGGACCCACAATAAGGCCCTGTTCAGTTACAGACAAGGAAAACAAGAGCAGTGAGAGGCTGAGTGCCAAGATCTGAGTCCGCCTTGACCGCCCTGCTTTGAACAAGGCTCCAGAGTCACCGGGACCGTTTCCTTTTGGTGGCTGACATATGCCAGGCATGAGAGTAGGCATTGAGGAGACAGTTGGAAGCAAACACCATGTGTGTCCTCGTGGCTCCTAGAGCCAAGTCGGGGGTGACAGATAAGCAACAAAGTGGTTACACAGAACAGGAGAACATAAAGTGAAGAAGGACAGTAAGGAAAGGGTGTGGGCATGGCGGGGGGCGGGGGAGGGACAGGGGGATGGCAGGAGGGTTGCACTGAGAAGGTGACACTAAGCCAAGGCAGCAAGGAGGTGAGGCGGTTACTGCAACTATCCAAGAGAAGGACACTGCAGGTAGAAGCCACAGGGACTACAGAGGCCCTGAGCTAAGGACATATTGACATATTAAGAGACCACAGAGGAGTCTGGTCTGGCTGGCTGGAGCAATGGCTGATGGCTGGAGGTGAGAACTAAGGCTACGTGTGGCCCCTGAAGAACTCCGGCCCGCGCTGGGTATGAGGTGGGCACCATGGCAGGGTCTGGCACAGAAGATGAATGTGGTCTGACTGGGTGGTTGTTAGGACAGGCTGTAGAGTTGAGAGGAAACGGTTGGGAAGGCTTCTGCAGTGACCCAAGTGGAGGCTAACGTGGGCTCAGTGCAGTGGGTGGTGTCTGGCTATATTTTGAGCATAGAGCTAAGGGCTAAAAAGTGTGTGGGAGGAGAACAAGAGGCTTTGGGCTACACAGAAGGCCCAGAATCTGGGTGAGTGGCAGGGCTATGGAGCTGGGGGGCTAGGCTCCGGCTTCTAGGGGCCCACACCTGCGGGTCCAGTCATGGTATGCTGCTGTATGGGTGAATCCAGCAGCCGTGGAAGCTGGGGTGGCTCTCGGTTCAAATGCTGAAGGGACAGAGTGAAACCAATTGACAGGGTTGAGAAAGTGACCCATATGTGGTCAAGAGTCCTGAGGAACGCTGGCTAAAAGCAGAAGTAGCAGGCTTAGGCTGGGGATAGCAGCCAGATTTCTGTGGCAGTCAGAGACTGCTCTTCTCTGGAGGCTGCACAGAGACTGCAAGACGTCCCACCCGGGCTAGTCTCTAGGAGGAATCTCTCTCTCTCTCTCTCTCTCTCTCCTGCAGCTGTTTCTCAGTCACTGCCTAATTTGTAAGTCAATTGGTGACCATGGGAGGAACACCTTCTGGGTGTCTGAAGCCAGGCCAGCTGGTAGACAAAGCTTCCTGGGTAGAAACAAAAGGAGGAGAAGTAACTAGAGCCATGGCTCTTAGCTGGGAAGCCAGGACCAGGGGTTGGGACCTGGGCTGCCATGAAAGGAGTGGCTAGTTTTTCCATTCCGTCTCTCTCCCAGACAGGGCCTCCGCATCCCCCCTGTCCTGGCCATCTCCAGAGGCTCAGGTTGCCTTCGCTCCCGGAGGCCATGGAAAGCAGGCCTATGGAGCACAAGCCTCTGCAGAGCCTGGACAAAGTTCATAAACGTAGATGGGCGGAGCAAGACCAAAGGCTGTCCTGGGAGTATTGCCCCCTAAGGGGGAAGAAGCTCAAGGTCCTGGCTCACGACAACTAGCTCTATGCTTCTCAGGCCAGAGGGATGCAGGGATCTCGCGGCCATCTGTTGTTTAATATACTCGTACAGTGCAGTGAGCTCACGAAGGAGGGTACTGTTGGCGCCCTTTTGTAACCACTCCACTCCACCTACTTATATCAGAAGGCAAATTAGTGCTTCCAGACTCCAAAGGCCTGGTACCCACCACAATAATAATAGCCTTTCCGAAGGCAGGCACTGTACTAGACTCTGCACACATGAGTCCTTCAAGTCAATGGCAAGCCAATGAGACATACACTACGTGTGCAACTGTTGTAGAGAGACAGAAACATCATCAGAAGAGTGAGTTCCCTGCCCAGGGCATACTGCTGGGTTGATGCAGAGCAAGGATTTGAACACACCAAGGAACATATGCCAATTTTGGTTAAGGGAGGTGTTTAACTGTGACCTCAGAGTCACCCAGCCAAGGATGCCTGACTCTTCTGGCAGGGAAGAGGAGACAGGAGAGAGGTCTTCTTTCGGGGACTTGCCTTTCCTTTGTTCCTATCCCACTGCAGTCCTCCCTGCCTCCTCCTCCTGTTTGCCTCTGCCCTCTTCCCTGCTTCCATTGAGTGTACAGGATTGGTGCAAAGGCTCCTCCATCCTCCAGATCCAGAGAAGCAAGGCCAAAGGCTGGGGGTTCTAGAAGGGGAAATGATTTGGCTTAAAGATGGAGGACAGTGGGGACCACAGAGGGGTGTCCTGGGAAAGCGGATCACGCTACAGACTTGGGCAGAGCCCCCTAATGCTGCAATGAGGGTCTGACCTGGCTCCAAACCACTGTGGTCTGGCGCCTTCTTGTTAGCAAGGAATGATGAATTTGAGAAATTACTGGAAGGATTGGGGGAGACAATGAATTTCCTCATCCACACTCAGGGAAGGTTTGGAGAGTATGGAAGCTTCCCCAGAGGCCCCAAGTCCCCTTTCTTAACTCTAGCCCCACCCCTTCTTTAATGCTAGCTCCATGTCTTATCTTCTCTGGCCCTGCCACCTATGAGATGACCTCATGACAACAGAGAGCTCAACTAGGGATTTGCTCAGGAAACAAGGAAAAGTTCATTTCTTTGCTTTTGTTCAGACAGGGTCTCACTATGTAGTCCAGGCTGGCCTCAAACTTGTGATCCTCCCAAATACTTAGATTGCAGCCATGTGCCACCACATCTGTAAAAAAGTACTTTCTTACAAAGCCCTGCTGGC
The DNA here is from genome assembly GCA_004026605.1 of Ondatra zibethicus. NCBI lineage: Eukaryota > Metazoa > Chordata > Mammalia > Rodentia > Cricetidae > Ondatra > Ondatra zibethicus. The sequence continues at coordinate 44,382 of PVIU01004128.1, forward strand.
CCATTTTCTGTCTGAGGAGACAGAGGCTCAGGGAGAAGTGACTTGCCAATGACCCTGCATACAGAGTAAGAGTGCCAGGGCCTGGCTTCCAGAGCGTCCGTTCTGTCCACTTGAACACCAGAGGGTGAACACCGAGTAATGTGCTCAGCTTGGTCCTTGGAGTTGAACGCCTACTGTGCCCCTCAACGAGGTTTTTTTACAAATTCATTTTTAAAGTTAACAGACATGGTGATAGGCTTCGTTATGGCATTTTCCTTAAGTATATACCATTATACTTTATTTTTCTACACAGAAGTTTAACAAAAAGTGTAGGACCAAGTTTGCTGTGCTTGAGTCTGGACTCTTCTGTTTATTGTATGGCTCTGCACAACCCCATCATTCTATACCTTGATTTCCTTATTTTTACAACAGCGAGGGCGATAGCACCTCCTGTAGGCTGCAACAGCCATGCGCAGAGGGAACGAACACACCCTTGTAAAGACTGAGGACAGACATGCTGTTCACTCAGCTGGGGGTTATTTTCCACAGCTCCTCTTTCAAGCCTACCTCTAGGCCGCCACTCATTCTGGCATGGCCAACCTCAGGCCTACCCTGCTAGCTTCAACATCTGAGACCTCTCTGTCCCCACCCCCACAGTCCTATTCTGCTTGCTGTGGTCTGATCCGGATTTTCTGTCCTGATTCTAGGCGCTGGGTGATAACAGTAACCAGTACTCACTTTGCCATTCCATGCTCTGTCACTGGGTAACCTTGCTAGTGCCTGGATGACCTGTACAGCTCCCAGACTCTCTGTCTTGCCTTTGTGGGTCCCCTTCGGGATTAGAGTCCACACCACTATCCCAGCTCACACTGGGGTCCTACCACTTCTTGCTGTTGCCAGGCATCATCTGCCTCTGGACTCTTCGCCTGTTGCTATGACTTCATGTTGGGCTCTAGACTCCCACAGCTCCTTGGATGTGCCCCCCCAACACACACACACACACACTGCTGACTGCCACCATACCTCTCCAGGCAGCCTGCTCTGCCAAGAGCAACTCAGTGTCCATTCTGTCCTGTCTATGGAAACTAGATGAGGCAACCTAGAAGGAGCAGAAGGAAGCCAAGGAGTGTCCTCTGCCAAGAGCAATGGCTCGGTGAGCATCCATGAGCCCTGTGTGCCCCCAACCCTTTGGCAGAGGCTTTGCAACAGCTATCATGCTCCCTTACCACCCATCCACCAGTCCTCAGAGAGAAGAACTAGGCTCTACTTTGTGCCTGACTCCAGCAGGCAGGGGTCAAGTCACAGCCACAAAAGCATAAGAGGGAGGAGGAGGAAACACAAATGGAAGAGCCCAACAGTGAGACTCTGGCAGGGCGCGTCAGAAGGGAGGGAGGGAGGGGAAGCTGGACCCAGGGCTATTTCTGTACAATAATACAGGGGAAGAGGGCCAAGCTGACAGGACAGTGATTAGTCTTTAGGGAGCAAAGGCGAAGACTCTGCCGGCGAGCCCAGGGCTGGAGGAGTTGGCCCAGGGCCCAGTCCGGTGGGCTGGAGCAATGATTTCAGAGGTCCGGAATCTGAGGCGAGCTGGGCCCAGGGACTAGGGAGCAGAGAAGGTGGGAGCAGGGCGAGGGGAGCCAACGGTACTCCCTCTTCACCTCCAGCACAGGACGCTGGGGGGAGGTGGGGCTGACTTGCCCCAACTGTCAGTCTTGCCACCGTGGGGTTATCGGGCTGTGTGTAGGGGCAGAGTTTCTGAAATGCACACTTCCTGGGCTCTGGCCTGGGAGGGAGATGGCGTGAGAAAGGGCCAGAAACACAAGGCTCGGAAACCTCGGGGGAAGAGTCAAGACTTCGTTTTCTTTCCCACGGGATTTACAGTCATGGGGTCTGGGAGAGGGAGTGTGAGAGGGCCAGGTCATGGAGAGTGATAGGGCGATCACATTTACCAAGGGTCCTTGCTGGCCCTCTTGCTACATTAGCACATTGAAAAACAGATAAGGGAGGAGTGAGCAGGCTTGATTTACATCAGGGAAACAGATGCAAAGAGATTGGCCTAACCCCATGCAGTTTCAGAGAGGAAGTGCACTCAGGTGCGTCATGCTCCAAAGACCTGGCTCTGGAAGCAATATTGCAACGGGAGGGGTTCTGCTAAGTTCTGCTCTGCTCTGCAACTCCTTGGTCTTGAATCTATCTACTGCTTAGTCTCTGCCAGGTGCACAACTTTGGGCAAAGTTATTTCACCTCTTGGCTGCAGTTTTTCTCATCTCTACAATGGAACTAACAAATATTTTATGATTGAACACTGACTGTGGTGGTGCTCCGGGCTAAGGCAGCAGAAGGATCACAAGTTCAAGGTCAACCTAGGCTTTGTAATGAGACTGCCTCACAATTTAAAATGGGACAAAATGAGGGGGCGGGGTGTAGCTCATTGGTAAAGTCCTTGCCTGTCACGTGCCACGTCTGAGTTCCATCCTAACCACACAGACAAAAGATTGCTATGTAAAGTAAATCAGTTAATATGCATAAGGAATCCAAAATAGCCTTTGGTGCACAGTAACTGATTGCCAAGGAAGCTGATTTGAGGACCTTGCCACTCTCCTTCATAGGGCATCCTAGAGGGAGGCGTGTGAGAGAGGCAAGAGAGCTGGGGGACGAAAGCTCAGTTCATAGGGTCACTCCAGCCCCTTCCAACTGGCACCCTCCCACATCTGGACAATACTATCTAGAGTCTTCAAAAGAGGATCTCTGTGACCTTCCAATTGCACTTCTGGGAATTCATCCTGCGGAAAGAATAGGTCAAGAGAGCAGAGCAGTATGTATCAGGATGGTCACTGCCTGATTATTAGAGCAAAAAGAAAGAAATAGGGGCTTGGCTAAATGAATTGCAGTGTGCCCATGCGCTGCAGCTACTAAAACCAACCATGTCTCTCTAACACACCGACACAGAAGGAGATTCCTAGGCAGTGGAAAGGTAGTCTGAGCTGGCTCGAGAAAGTATTGGAGGCTCAAATTTGGGGAAGAAAACTTATTCCTATTTATGCAATACCTAAAATTTCTCCCCTGGAAACAATTTTTCGGACATTTCCTGCTTGTGTAAATAGAAGGAAGCAAGTAACCAAACTATTTTTCTTTTGAAAGCAAGTTCTTGAAGGCTTAGAACATCTATCTAGAAAGGGGTCCTAGGTATGAGGCCTCGAGGCAGGAGTGGCCTCTCCACCGGCTGCGGAGCTGGTTCACTATTTCAGACTCCTCGCTGCTGTTTCTTGCCAAGAAGCAGAGGCAGTCGGGTGGGGTGAGGAGTGAAGGCATTAGTGGGGTCACTCAGACAAATGTGGGCTCTATCTGCTCCTATGAAAAGGCTTCAAAACCCCCAGGCAAGGTGACCTTGCGCAGTCATTCATTCCAAAGTGATTTCCTAAGCAACTGCTATATCCCCAGGTCAAGCAATGAGCACACAACTGAGCAAAATCAACAGAATTTCTGGTTCTCACAGAGATAAGATACAGCACAGAGAACGGGGCAAAGGGGTAAAGATGGACTATGGGGCCTGGAGAACAGGAGGAAGTGCATGTATTAGTCGGACTTTTGTCTTGCTGTGACATAAGGCCTAACACAAACAGCTTAAATCACGAAGGGTTCCTTTTGCCCCCAGTTTCAATCTAGCATAAGGAAGAGAATGATGTAGGGGAAACAATTCACATCATGGCAGCCAGGAGGGAGAGAAAGAGAGAGATGGAAGGGAGAAGGGGGTGGGTGTGCTGTGGGTGAGTTCTTTTCCTCTATTCTGTTTGGGGTTCTCAGGCAATGGGATAGTGCCATCTACACTCAGGGTGGCTCTTCTCCCTGGAGCTAATCCTCTAGAGATACACCCTCAGAGACATAGTTGGATCTGTGCTTTATGACTCTCCTAGGAGCTTCTCCATCCCATAGGTTGGCAAGATTACCCATCAGAGGGTGTCACTGAGAACAGGACATTGACATCAACAGCTGGAGTGGGTGAGGGAGCCAGGCATGTGGACAACCAGAGGGCAAGCATTCCAAGGCAGCTCAGTGTCCTGGAGGGGTGACAAGGCTGCTAACCAGATTGAAGTATAGAGAAGAAGCCATGCAGGCTACAGCAGGGACATAGTAGATGAAGTTGGAGAGGCGTGAACACTAAGGCAGGGCCAGGCAGACAAGCGATGGTGAGAGTATGGCTCTTATCTTGAGTGAAATGAGGAGGCAGGACAGGGTTTTCAGGAGAAATGTGACAGTCACTTACCTAGATTTTAGCAGAGTCACTTTGGCTGCTGTCATACAGATAAGCTGATGTAGAAGTAATTAAAAGGGGGAGGCAGAGAACCAGTTTAGAAGCTGTGGCAGTAATCCAGGTGATGCGGCTCAGACTTAAGTGGCAGTGGACATTAAGAGAATTGTCCTTTCTGCTCTGACACTCTGGGTTCAGATTTTGTACCAAATCCAGAATGATCCGTGACAACCATTCCACTTCAGTGAGACTATGGCCTACAGTGTGTCCTGCTATGGAGCTACCCTTCTTAGCCTGGAAGACCTTTGTGTGTGGCATTCACTACTGTATTCCTCCAGGGTTAAGAACAGTGGCTGTTTGATTGGGGCTCGGCAAAGGAACGGATGCGGTGGAAGTGGGGACAGGGGAGTAAGGAATTCAACCCTAATATGAGAAGGAGGGCGGGGATGGGTGGACCCAAGTGATTTGCTCTTTCAGCCAAGCCCAGAGGAACAATTCCTGCCTCAGAACATATGCGCAGGCGCAGGTCAGTCTTTTTCTCAGCCTGGCTGGTGGAATTTGGGTGTAACTGTTCTTCCCATTGGTCATAAGAAAGAGATCCCACTTGGGCAGAATTCCTCCCCTCTTAGAAGGGAAGCAAGCCCAAGGAGATGGATAGAGCTAGTGGTCCTCTGTGGGAGACAGATAGACTCCAAAGCATGGCCTCATCTTAATTCTTTCTCCATCACCTCTCTTCCTGGTACAATCCTGCTGCCTCCTACAAGCTTGTTCTCACTTAGCAATTTAGCAATCCATCTTCCCAGTGGCTTTGTTCCTACTCCTCTGCTTCCCCTAGAGCTATCCACTAGTCCCTCGGTTCTTGCAAACCCTTGCTTCACTCAGTGTAAATGTCCTCTTAACCTTGACATCTTTCTTAGCAAGATTCCAGTTCCCTGAGAAATATACTCACTTCATGACTGCAGTCAGCATGGGCGCCTCCCTTTCCCTTTAGAGAGATGGGAGAGAGGTTGATTTGGACCATGGATGCCCTATTTTCTCTGCCTACTCCCTGAACCATTACTGCCTAGGCCTGGAAAAAAAGGCTCACAAAGACTTATCAAGCATATTGCCAATAAGATAGTAATGTTTCAGCTAACATCTCATAGATGCAAGTTCAAATGTGGCAGATTAAGCAAGTACCCCCCCCCAGCACTGCCTGCCAGCCCCAAGTCCCACTAACACTCCAGCAAAGGGACTTGAAAATGTGTTGTTCAAGGACTACATGTAAGATAAGAGTCCACTCTAGCAACATGGTAGGCAATGAAGAGTGGACAGACAAGAGCTAGAGCTGGCACGGCAGGAAGTACAGACGCAGACCTCACAGAAGAGGCATGCAGGACACTTCTGAACATGGTGGCGGATTGATGCTTAAAATACAAGGCATGATCCAAAGTCTCCACGACACAGACTGGCCTTCCAAATGTCTTCTCGTTCTTTTCCAGAGCACTGGACATTTTCTTCCCAGGAGTCTGGACGTGGAGGCAGCAGGCCTGCTTCCAGAATCTCTGAAGTAGAATCATCCATACACTGAACAGGAAGGCCTATGCTCTCTTCCTCAACTCAGCCACAGGAGCCAAGCACCAATGCTTGTCCCCCACCTTCCTGGAGGGATATTTGACTAACCCCTTAAAAGCCAGAAAACTCACTGATAGTTGAAAACTGCTAGTATCTGGAAGGATATTTCTAATTTTCTTCTCAGTTCCTCACCCTTAAAAATGAGTGCACAGCCAGGGGGTGGTGGCGCATGCCTTTAGTCCCAGCATATGAGAGGCAGAGGCAGGCAGATCTCTGTGAGTTCAAAGCCAACCTGGCCTACAAGAACTAGTTCCAGGACAGGCACCAAAACTACAGAGAAACCTTGTCTCAAAAAAGCCAAAAAAAAAAAAAAAAAGAGTGGACAAGCAAAGACCACCAGATATTTGAGGAACGTCTTTAATATAGAATACAAAGGTCAAACAAATAGAAAAGACAATTCAGAAGAAACAGACACTGAAGAATAGGGAGTAGAGTAGGAACTAGAAGAAAACTAAGCCAACAGTCCTACTTCAGTGACTTCAGCAACAAAGGTGACCTTGTACTCAAGTCACATGCTCTCTGTGTGGCCACTATAGTGCTGCTCTATGTCAGCACCAGGACTCTGGCTGAAGGAGCAGCTTTCTGTCTGGAACATCACTGGGCTTTTAAAGGAAGGAAGCAAGGTGGCAGAATAGCAAATGGCATTCAATGCTTCTGCTAAGACACGAAATGTGTCACTTCAACTCCCATTTTCTCAGCCAAAACAAGAGACAAATCCAAATATAGTGTCCAGAGTGTAATAAATATTTTGTTGCACAGGCAAGTCAGAGGACAGACTATCAAATGCTTCTACATATCCAGAATCCATCAGAGTCCACAAAATTGAAGCAAAAAGCAATCATGGGGGAAATGGAGTTAATGAATTGGTGATGTGATAGCATAAATGCAAAATTAACTAATTCATCAAGAAGCTAGAGTTTTGAAAAGGAAGATAAAGTTGGCAGCAAAGTGCGGACAAAAAAATGAAAAATACAGAAAACTGAAAAAATGCATCAAGAGCCCCAATATGCAACTCAAAGAAGTATTAGGGAAACACAGGAGACAGCTAGGAGAGAATAGGAAGCATTAATGAACTAGTTCCTCCAGGTGGAAGGACACTCATTTCTCAAACTAGAGTGTACAGCTCAGAAGCGGAAGGACAGTCCCTATTGCTGAAGACACCCTACACTTCACACGCAGGACCCAGAGATCCCTGAGTTGGAACTAACCTGAAGGCCTCCTCCTTGATGATTAGCTTTCACAGTGCCCGGAGGCACCACACAAGCATCCACAGGAGGGAAACAACCAACAGTCCTACCCAGCTATTATGCTTATGAAGCGCAACACTGACCCACCCAGCACGATAAGCCTGAGGGTGTAATAGTGGCTCACATACCTTAGGAGCAACCAACAGCTTTCTAATTGGATGGAACACCTGTTCAACAACAGAGAAATCATGCCTGTCCTGGAATCGTAGGAAATTACCCATGGCTAGTGAAGTCATGGATATTAGAGGAGGACCTACAACCACTACTTCACCAATTGCATTCTTAACATTCGTCCTTAGGCTTGGAGATAAGTGTAGTTCTTGTCCTTTACAAAAGAAACTTCTCTTTGCAACCAAGAGTGACCATTACATAAATCTACAACCAATCCAAATGCAGAATTGCCCAGTTCCAGTGGATACTTTTACCACAAAATAATTCCTGCACCTAAGGCTTAGAGAGCATTGTGGAAAGGGGAGGGGAGGAAACATTGCACAAGCCAGAAGATCTAGGAATTTACTGTGAAACTGTGTCTCCTACTAATGTCAGAAGCTACATCCATAAATTATCACCATCATGGTTGCCTGAACATGGCCTGAGCAAGGACAACATCAATAGACAGGCTAACGTGGAAGGGGGAAAGCTCGTGAGGTCTCAACCCTAGACAGAGAACTACAGGCAACTAAGGACTCCTGAGAGCAGAAGAAAAAGTCTTCTCCATTCATTACCTAATACAAGTTCTAAAACCATACATGCAAGTAACATTATACAGATCGAGCGGGTTGTATTTAGGAATATATATGTATATATAAGAACATGTATGCATGTAATAAAAATTAGTTTAAAAAGAGGCTATGGATGTGGACAAGAGCAAAGGGGGTATATGGGAAGGTTTGAAGGAAGAAAGGAGAAAGGGGTAATGTGGTAATTATATTATAATCTCAAAACATAATAGAGTAAAAAAAATTTTTAAAAATTGAGAGGGCACAGCAAGTGGCCACCTCATGGGGTGAAGATGCCAAATAACAAGGCACATGTGGGTGCCCTTTCAATAGACTTCTCAAAGGCACCCTAACAGGTTTCAAAACAGGTGCATGCGAAGTCTCAGGAATTGGAACAGTGCTGGTCATGTTACTACACACCTGCCACCATAACACTCAGGAGGAAGAAGCAAGAGGATCCCAAATCCAAGGCCAGCCTGGGCTGCAGAGAAAGATTCTGTTTAAAAAAAAAAAAAGCCAGAATGGCACCAGTTACAAAGTATAGACACACTCATTAATTCACTTACAAATGTTGATTGAGTACTTACTGTCTGCCTTTCAGTGTCTCGCAGGCTAGGGATATGTGAGGAAGCAGAGACAGAGCCTTTACTCTGGCTGAGTGTGCTTTCTAGAGCAACCTGCAACAGCCGGAAGATAAGAAAGACAAACGTGCTGGGCAGTGGTGGCGCTTGCCTTTAATCCCAGCACTCAGGAGGCAGAGGCAGGTGGATCTCTATGAGTTCAAGGCCAGCCTGGTCTTCAGAGCTAGTTCCAGGACAGACACCAAAACTACAGAGAGAAACCCTGTCTCAGAAAAAAAAAAGAAAGAAAGAAAGGAAGGAAGGAAGGAAGGAAGGAAGGAAGGAAGGAAGGAAGGAAGGAAGGAAGGAAGAAAGACAAATTCACTTTCCCAGCAGCCAGTACTCTAAAGAGGAAGGCATGACAAGCGGGCAGTGGTGGCTTCAGTTGGTCAGTTTGGAAAGGCCTATCTGAGGATGTGAAATTAAAGTTAGTCACAACTCATAAAGATTTTGGGAGAGAAGCGGTGTTTGAGACGCTGGAATAGAGACTGTGCATGTGAGACAGAAAAAGAGGAGGGGTGTCAGAGAAACATAAAGAGGACCATTACATGGAAAAGCTGCCAATCATCTCTCCCAATCTGTCACTTCGGCTTTTAGCTTTGTTTATGGTGCCTAGTGTCATACAGACATTTCAGAATTTTGATGCCATCAAATGTATCGATCTTTTCTTTGAGAGATTTTGCTTTCTGTGGTGTCTTTAAAAGATTTGGCCTACATCAGTAGTATAACTGTACTTTTCAATATTTTCTTATTATAGTGTTATGTTTTGTATTTTACATCTTTGCTTTCAATTTGTATGTTATTTCATTTTTAAATGGTGTGAAGAAAGGACCTAAATTTTTTCCCAAATGGGTAGCCAATTGCCTCAATACCATTTATTGAATAGCCCATTCTTCCCTCCACTGATCTGAAAAGCCGCCTTCATTAACTAACAGATTACCACATACACATGGATGTGTTTCTGGGCTCTATTCATTTCCATTGTTCTCTACCTCTATCCCCTGTGCTAGGTCTGATGATTAGGCCCGTAATCCTGCCTCCGGCCAAATTGGCTCTTTAGGGCCCTTGTCCATCCTGATTGGCCTGAATCTATGCCCTGCCCATTGTTACCTCCTCTGAATAGCACTCTAGCACAGGACTTTCCTTCCTGGAAATGTGTAAAATATTTTGATGTGTGGTAAAGCGAGTCTCCCTTCTCATTGTTCTTTCCTTTCAAAGTTGTCTCAGCTATTCCTCTGCATTTTCTCTCACACGTGAATTTTCTAATCAATTTGTCAAGTTCTGTGAAAACTCCTACTGGGAATTTGACTGTGATTGAATTAAGTTTATGGATTAGCCCTGAAAAAAAACTGATACCTTTACTATATTGAGTTTTCCCATCCAGAAACAAGCACGTATCTCTATTTATTTAGATCTCTTTAAATGTTTCTCAGTAAAATTTTATAGCCTCTCTTTATATGTCTGGCACACATCTTGCTTGATTTTCTTTTCTTTAGGAATCTTCCACTTCTGCTTTGTTTGGGAAAGGAAACCATTTATCTATTTTATTTTCTCATTGTTAGTTGCTGTTTTCTATTGATGTCTTTCAAAAGAAACTTCATTTTGTAATAGTTTTGGATTTATCAAAAAAATTCTAATGATAATAGAGTTCTCATATTCTTCAAACTTCATTTTCTTATTATGAACAATTCACATAACTGTGTTGCCTTTGCTACAACAGGAGGACCAATATTATTATTAATTAAAGGCCACCGCTTATTCGTATCTCTTAGCTTCTCCCCTTATGTCCTTTTATGTGTTCTGGGCTTCCTTCCAGGATATCACATTGCATTTAGTTGTCATGTCTCCATATGCTTCTCTTGGCTGTGGCAGTTTCTCAGACTCGCACTGGTTTTTGATGACCTTGACAATTTGCTCAGGTATTTTGTAGGATGTGCCTTGATTGGGATTTGTCTGATGTTTTTCTAATGATAGGACTGAGGTTATGGGTCGGGGGAAAACGCACAGGGGTGAGTGGCATCTCTGTCATGTCCTAAGAAGGGAGTATAAGCAATGTGATTTGCTACTACTGCTGATGTTACTCCAGTAGCCTAGCAGAGCTGGCATTTGTCACATGTTTCCAATATAAAGTCATATCCTGCTCTTCTAAAGTCGAGCTTTGGGGGAAGCATTACTACCGGCAGATTTAAAAGTGTGCAGAACAACATCCCAGCACATTGCGAAAGGAGAATGTCCATGTCGATTTTGGAAATCTTGTCCACGGGAGCCTCATTTCTCCTCCATTTATAAACTGAGTTACCTCTTTACAGCAGATGGACTCCGGTCTATATCATACATCCTTGTCGTTTCTCAGGTTTCTAACGCTAGCCATTGGGAGCTCTTTAATTAGCTTCTGTGATCCTGTGATTTTTCTCAATTGTGGGTTGGTTCGTTTGTTTTGCTTTTGTGATTTAATTTTTAAATACTCATTTACTTTATGATATAATAAACTGTTCTAAGCCTACTTTGTATATTTCACAGTCCAGTTCTAAAATTAACCATTTCTTCAAGGAGCCCTAGTTCCTTTTATTGGAGTATGGGGTTAGAAGCCAAGGTCTGGGTGTGAGGTGTGCTATTGCTCCGAGTTTTCCAGCCAACAAAGAAGGCAATATCCATGTGCATACCGACTATGTACATACACACGTCTATAAATATGGCTATAAATATAGCCACATATATTAAGCTGAATGTGACTTCGTAATGATACCTTCAACGATAATCTGGATGACTCTAATCCATTCCCTGTTGTGATTTGGATCTGAAATGTCCCCCATAGGCTTATGTTTCCAATGCTCGGTCCCCAGTTTGTGGTGTTAGTGTGAATGCTGTGGAGCCTCAATGAGATAGGCTGTGGCTGGTAGGAGTGGGCTACTAGGGGCAGGTTTTTAAAAGGTATACCTACCGTGGGCTTCATTCTAGCTGTTTCTGTCTCTAAATGAAAAGCCTCCACAAACACACTCCCTGCAGCATGGATTAAGCTTCTCCAACTGCCAAACCTTCCCTGCCATGACGACTAAAATTCACCAGATACCATGAACTAAAATAAGTTGTTGTGTCAATTAATTTGATCACAGTAGTTCAAAAGTGACTAATCCACTTCTCATGCTTATCTATAAACTCTAACTCCAACAGTGGGTTACCAGGTTCCCACTCTCCTTTATCTGTTCACTTAGTTTCAATTCCTCTATAGTGGTATCAGAATTGTTAACCTAAACCCCCATACGAAACAAGAACTCCAGTGCAATGTTTCTGCACTATTTTCCTTCCTTTTAGTCTTATTGCTACTGAGATCCAGGGTTCTTCCATCAGTACATTCTTCCCTTCCTATCCTTTGGTAAGACATGAGCTGTACATTAGACTGTGTATGTCACATGAAGCATTCCATTCTGGAACACCTGCTCTCCTAAGTGGTTTTTAAATGTTTGTACACATTAAGTTCCCACCTTATATCGTAAAATCCTGTGTTTTTTGATGCCATGTAATGCACCCACAGTTGTGGCATTATACAAGATCTTTTTCTCATGCGGAGACTCCTCCGGGCTTTACCTACTCATCTTTCCCCATTCCTCTCGGAACCTTTCTACTGTGTGATCATCGCTATAGCTTTGCTTTCTCAAGAATGTCATAAAATTGGAATTATGCAGCATCAGTGAGCATCCTTTGCAGACTGACTTCTTTCATCTGGCAGGATGTGTTTAAGGTTCTCTCAGATCTCCCTGTGACTTGAGAGCCCATTTCTTTTAACACCGAGAAATTTTCCCTTGTACAGACACATGATGTATAATTTTTAACATACAGCATACATACTCTTGGCTTATATTGCCTGGATATGCTATATATTCTTTTTACCCACCTACTCTTTTAGTAAGTTCATCTGCTGTTACTTTATGTGAAATTAACTGCGCATTGCAGTACACACCTGTAATCCCAGTCCTCAGGAGGTGGAGGCAGGAGGATGAGAAATAGAGCATGAAGCTTTTCTGTCATGTATTGTACTTTGGCACATTTTAAAATTCACCATTGGCCCAAAGTTAACCTGATTTTTCTCTCACGTTTTCTAACATTTTATATGTTTTGTCTTTTATTTAGGTTCATGATCCATTTTTAATTAGGTTTCAGAAAACTGTAAGGTTTGTGTTTACGATTTAGGGTTCTTGTCTGACTTGGGAGTTTTTGTTTGTTTCTTTTGATTATGGACATCTAACTGTTCTAGCACTTTATTTTTTTATTGATTTTATTGAACTATACATATTTTACTGCTCCTCTCCCTTCCTCTCCCCTTCCCTTCTACCCTCTCCCATGGTCCCCATGCTTCCAATTTACTCAGGAGATCTTGTCTTTTTCTACTTCCCATGTAGATTAGATCCATATATGTCTTTCTTAGAGTCCTCATTGTTGTCTAGGTTCTCTGGGATTGTGAATTGCAGGCTGGTTTTCTTTGCCTTATGATTAAAAACCACTTATGAGTGAGTACATACGATATTTGTCTTTTTGAGTCTGTGTTACCTCACACAATATTATGTTTTCTAGATCCATCCATTTGTCCACAAATTTCAAGATGTCATTATTCTTTCTGCTGTGTAGTACTCCATTGTGTAAATGTACCACATTTTCCTTATCCATTCTTTGGTCGAGGAGCATTTAGGCTGTTCCCAGGTTCTGGTTATGACAAACAATGCTGCTATGAACATAGTTGAGCACATGTCCTTGTGGTACAATTGAGCATCCTTTGGGTATATACCCAAAAGTGGTATTATTGGGTCTTGAGGAAGGTTGTTTCCTAATATTCTGAGAAATCGCCATATTGAAATCCAAAGGGGCTGTACCAGTTTGCACTCCCACCAGCAATGGAGGAGTGTTCTCTTTACCCCACAACCTCTCCAGCATAAGTTGTCATCAGTGTTTTTGATCTTGAACATTCTTACAGGTGTACAATGGAATTTTAGAGTTGTTTTGATTTGCATTTCTCTGATGACTAAGGATGTTGAACATTTCCTTAAGTGTCTTTCAGCCATTTTAGATTCCTCTGTTGAGAGTTCTCTGTTTAGGTCTGTGCTCCATTTTTTATTGGATTATTTGTTATTTTGATGACCAGTTTCTTGAGTTCTTTGTATATTTTGGAGATCAGCCCTCTGTCAGATTTGGAGTTGGTAAAGATCTTTTCACATTCTGTAGGCTGTCATTTTGTCTTATTGACTGTGTCCTTTGCTTTACAGAAGCTTCTCAGTTCCAGGAGGTCCCATTTATTAATTGTTTCTCTCAGTGTCTGTGTTTTACTGGGGTTATATTTAGAAAGTGGTCTCCTATGCCAATGCGTTCAAGTGTACTTTCCAGTTTCTCTTCTGTGAGGTTCAGTGTGATTGGTTTTATGTTGAGGTCTTTGATCCATTTGGACTTGAGTTTTGTGCACGGTGATAGATATGGGTCTATTATCATTTTTCTACATGTTGATATCCAGTTATGCCAACACCATTTGTTGAATATGCTTTCCTTTTTCCATTTGATATTTTTTTGCTTCTTTGTCAAAAATCACGTGTTCGTAGGTGTGTGGATTGATATCCAGGTCTTTGATTCGATTCCATTAGTCCTCCTGTCTATTTTTATGCCAATATCAGGCTGTTTTCATTACTATAGCTCTGTAGTAGAGTTTGAAGTCAGTGATTGTGATGCCTCCAGAAGTTCCTTTATTGTCTAGGATTGTTTTAGCTATCCTGGGTTTTTTGCTTTTCCATATGAAGTTGAGTACTGTTCTTTAGAGGTTTGTGAAGAACTTTGCTGGGATTTCGGTGGGCATTGCATTGAATCTCTAGATTGCTTTTGGTAAGACTGCCATTTTTATGATGTTATTTCTACCTACCCAAGAGCATGGGGGAATCTTTCCATTTTCTGGTGTCTTCAATTTCTTTCTTCAAAGATTTAAAATTCCTGTCATACAGGTCTTCCACTTGTTTGGTTAGGGTTACTTCAAGATAATTTATGTTATTTGTGGCTATTGTGAAGGATGATGTGTCTCTGATTTCTTTCTCAGCCCATGTATCATCAGTTTAAAGGAGCACTACTGATTTTTTTTTTTAGTTAATCTTGTATCCTGCTATATTACTGAAGGCATTTACAAGTTGTAGAAGCTCCTTGGTAGTTTTTGGGGTCAGTTATGTAAACTATATCATCAGCAAATAGTGAGAGTTTGACTTATTTTTTGATTTGTATCCTCTTGCTTTCCTGTAGTTGTCTCTTTGCCCTAGCTAGGACCTCAAGAACTATATTGAATAGATATGGAGAGAGTGAATAATCTTGTCTTGTTCCTAATTTCAGGGGGATCACTTTGAGCTTCTCTCCATTTAGTTTGACATTGGCTGTTGGCTTGCTATAAATTGCCTTTATTATATTTAGGTATGTTCCTTGTATCCCTGCTCTCTCTAAGACCTTTATGATAAAGGTCTAGCACATTTTTTAGCCATTTACTTCTTAATTAAATGTAAGTTGACTACATTTATGTAGGTTTACTTCTGGTCTCCTTTCTTGTGTCTATTAACTTCTGTATTTATTCACATAATACTAGATTACCTTGGTTGCTATTGGCTTAATATTAAACCCTGTGAGCCCTTTGAGTTTGTTCTTCAGTAGCACATTGGCCACTATAAAGTTTTGACTTTCTATGTAACTTATAAATTAAATTTGGCTATGTAAAATAGCTTGCTGGATTTTGATAAAGTCTTGAGGCTAAGGATTTAAGACCTAGGAATGTAGTTCAGTATTAGAGTGCTTGTCTGGCATGGAGAGGCTGGATCTCTAACAACAATAAAAATGATTGTCTTAAATCTCTAAGCCAAGTTGGGAAGCATTAACATCTTTGTAACATTGAGTCATCTAATTAATGAACACACAATGTCTGTGTCATTTAGGTCTTTGATGTGTTCACTTTCATGGTTTTTCTCTCCTGCAGATTCTTGCATATTTTGTTAAACATACTTATCTCATATTCATACTACTGAAAGCATATTTCCAATTCCAATTCTTTATTTCTGCTATATGGAAAAACAATTAACATTTGCACAATAGCGATGTGTCCTGCAGCCTTGCTATTGTTACTAGTTTCAGGAGGGTTTTTGGGTCAATTCTTGGGTAATTTTTGCAAAAAATAGAAAAATTGTCCTCTGTGAATGAAGGCATGTTGTTTCTTTGTTCTCAAACCCTGAACTTCACATTTCCTTTTCATAGTGTAACAACACTAGTAAACACTTGTAATGCAATGTTGACTAAGAGTGTCGAAAGCCGGGCAGTGGTGGTGCCCGCCTTTAATCCCAGCACTCAGGGAGGCAGAGGCAGGCAGATCTCTGTGAGTTCGAGGCCAGCCTGGTCTACAGAGTGAGTTCCAGGACAGACAGATACACACAGAGAAACCCTATCTCAAAAAAAAAAGTGTTCAGAGACGATATTTTTGGTTCTTCCCAATCTTAGAGAAAGAAAAATCTAGTTTCTCTTTCTTAAGTATGATATGAGCTTTATTAAATTTATCAAAATAAGAATATGAT
Organism: Ondatra zibethicus; assembly: GCA_004026605.1. Taxonomy (NCBI): domain Eukaryota; kingdom Metazoa; phylum Chordata; class Mammalia; order Rodentia; family Cricetidae; genus Ondatra; species Ondatra zibethicus. The sequence continues at coordinate 60,381 of PVIU01004128.1, forward strand.
CTTTATTCAGCTGAGAAAGTGCCTCTCCATTCCTGGTTTATTAAAAGTGTGTGGGAAGCGTATCTGTGCACATGTTCATGTGTGCGCACAGGCACGAGAAGGCCAGAGATTGAGGTCATGTGTCTTCAATCATTTCCCACCTCAGTTTTGAGATGTCTCTCGGAACCTGGTACCCACTGATTCATCTTGACTGGATGGCCAGTGAGCCCCAGGGATCCTCCTGTCTCTAGCTCCCCAGCACCTGGGTCACAGGCATAAACAACTGTGGCCAGCTTTCACACGGGTGCTGGTACAGAACATGGGTATTCGCGCTTGTGCAGCAAGCACTTTGCTTATGAGCCATCGCTTCAGCCTCTTATGGAAAGATTTTTGTTCGAATGAGCACTAGATTTTGTCAGACAGTTTCTTGCTGCAGTTGATATGATTCTCCAATTTTTCCTTATCTTTTGTCTGAAGCCAGGTCTCACTGTGTGGCCCAGGCTGACCTTGAACTCTAGATCTTCCTGCCTCTGGGTCCTAAATGCTGGGATTACAGGTGTATGCTGCCACACCCAGCCTCTTGCTGTGGTATATTATATGATTTAAAATTTGGAGCCAGCAATATATACTTGGAATAAACCCCAGTTGTTTGTGATGGACAATTCCTTTGAAACATTATTGATTTGATTTGCTGATGTTTGCCAGGGACTTTTGCCATGGTGTCCTGCTTCCCTTTCCCATTACACCTGTAGTGTTCTGTCTTAGTATTACTGCAGTGCTGGCCTCTCCAAACTAGTTAGCTAATTTATCCTGTTTTTCTGTCTTAGAGAAAAGTTTGTAAAACATCCATATCATCAGTAAATGTTTGGGATGAATTGAAGGGTTTTTTTTTAAAAAAATGGATATATGTTCACACCAATTATCTATTTCTCTCTGTGTGAGCTTTGTTATTTATATATACACTGGTTTTTTAAGATGTGTTTTCTTTACATAACAGCCCTGGCTGTCCTGGAACTTTCTCTGTAGACCAGTCTGGCCTTTAAGTCACGAAGATCGGCCTGCCTCTGTCTCCGGAGTGCTGGGATTAAAGGCGTGTACCACTACTGCTCAGGTGGTATTTTATATCTTTAAAGAAATTTGTCCATGTCATCTATTTTATCAAACCTTTGGGCATCTAGTTGTTCCTAGTACTACTTGTTCTTTTTTTCCTCTTGTTTCTGTTTTTAGGCAGAGTCTCAGGATATAGCGCAGGCTGCCCTGAAACTCATCATCCTCCCATTTCCCCTTCCAGTTTCTAGGATTAAAGGAGTGCACCACCATACACACCTTTACATTTCTTTATTGCAATAGCCACCGCATCACTGGGTAGCTCCTAGCTCATTTTTATATATTTAATTTATGTCTTCTTTCTTTTTTTTTTTTTTTAGCTTGACTGGAGATTTATTAATTTAATTGATCTTTTCAAATATCCAGTCTTTGAATTTGTTAATTTTCTCTTATTTTTGTTTTCTTCTCTCATTGATTTCTACCCTGATTTCATTATTTCTTTTATTCTTTTTTGTTTAGACTTAAAAGACTCTTCTACTTCCTAGTGTACGAAGGTAGAAACTTTGATGATAGATAAATTCCAGATTTTTTCTTTTTAACAATAAGTGATTAATCTTATAAATCTCCCTGTAGCTATGGGTTTCACTGTGTAATGGATTAATTAAAAATTGCTGCGGAGTAGCTTGCTGCGGGATCCCCGGGGGTGGCAGGCAGTGGGCAGGGCATCCCGAGAGCAGCCAGTCCCAGGCAGAGACTGTGCATGAGACCACATGGCAGATCTCTGAAGGTGGCTGGTCCCCGGCAGCGAGTAAAGTTGTGGCCGCGGGCGAGAGACAGACAGGCACACCATGCAGAGTGAGGTTGGATATTTATTTAGTGGGTTATGGAAGGGAAGGAGAGAAGGGAGAAGAGCAGGAGAGGGACAGAGGGAGAGAGACAGACAGACAGAGACAGAGAGAGAAGAGACCAAAGCTGCCTCTCCAAGAGGGAGGCAGAAAAGAGAGAGAGAGAGACTAAGGCTGCAAGAAGGAAGACCTGCCTGCCTCAGCAGATTGGGGAGGGAGTGGGCATGGCTTGTCTCTTAAAGAGACAGAACAACAATTATAACTGTCTCACAATTTTTAAGTTATATTTTTCTTTACATTCATCTTGAAACACTTTTACATTTCCCTTGAGATTTCTTTGATCAATAATTGATATTCAGAAATGTATTGCTTATATTTGAGGATCATCTGTGGATTGTTATCTTAATAGATGCAATAAAGCTGAATAGCCACTAATCCTAATTAATTCTGTTTCTCTTGGATCTCCTAAGTAGGAAATAACATCATTTGCAAATAATGATTTAGATCTTATTTTTCAATATTTATACCTGGTCATTTCTATTTCTCATTAATTTCCATCGACCAGAATCTTCAGTACAGTGTCAAAAGAGAATGGTGCCGGTGAGCACTTTAATCTTACTCTTGAGTTTGGTAAAGAAGGCATCTAATATTTAACTACCAAGTGTGGTGTTTGCTGTAAGTTTCTGGTTTCCTCTAGAGTATTCTAAGAGTTACATTTTAATGAGAAATGAGATTTTAACTCCTGTTTTTTTAAAGTAATCATCTACCAAAATGATGATGTAGTTTTATCTTAGCAACAATACAGTGAATTATTTGATAGGTTTTTCTAATGTTGAACACAACATTTCTTCTCAAGAACAGGAAATACAGAACCTTTATTTTTAATTTTCTCTGTATTATAAGGTGTCTCATGAGGTTATTATACAGAATAAATTGGTTAATATATACTGTATATTTTCATGTACAATATAGGATGAATCTAGAACCTAAAACCTAGAAGAGAACACAGCAGATGTTTAAAATATTTTTAGAAATTGCTACATTTTTACAGGTTAATTCTATATGGTTGTGATTCCATTAGCATGCTATCACATTTCACTGCTATCTATTTATGGTGTTTTCATTGATGTGATTAGCTTACAGTATTCCTTATGTAGCCTACTGTTGTCTGCCGTGGATGCTTCTATCTACTTAGGAAAGGTTTGTGCAATAAAGAAAAGTTTCTGAATCCATTGTTTACATTTGTATTGCTTTGATTTTGTTGTGTAGCAAATTATCCCAAAGTTTAGTAGTTTAAAACAGCAGAGGGTTAGGGTGTGCCTCAGTGGAAAGCACTTGACTAGCATATGTGAAGCCCTAGGTTCAATCCCCAGTACTGCAAGAAATCACAAAGATAACCAGGATCTCATAGGTTTGTTTGTCGTTTTCTTTGACTTTTGTTTTTTTACAGACAGTTTCACTATATATAGTAGGTTAGCCTTGAACTCACTATGTGGCCCAGTCGTGATGTCAATTTCTTTTTTTTTAATATTTATTTATTATGTATACACTATTCTGTCTTCGTGTATGCCTGAAGGCCAGAAGAGGACACCAGACCTCACTATAGATGGTTGTGAGCCACCATGTGGTTGCTGGGAATTGAACTCAGGACCTTTGGAAGAGCAGGCAATATTCTTAACCTCTGAGCCATCTCTCCAGCCTATGATGTCAATTTCTATAGTGAAGGAAATAGGCAGAATTTGGTGAGCAGTTCTGACTCAGGGTCTCTCATAGGTGTAGTCTAGGGTGGGCAGGGCTACAGAAATTAAGGAGTTCAAGTTGGGGTAAACCCACGTCTATGTGCACACCTGTGACTGTGAGCATGGTTCAGTTTCCCGCATGTTTTTGCACTGAGGACCACTGGACATTAGCCAGAGGACTCTCAGCTCCTCAGCTCCATTAGGGCCATTGCATAGGCCAACCTAGGACACATAGCTTGCTTTACGAATGCCAGTATTCGTAACTTGAAGTTGCTTTCTCTTTGCAGCATAATCTTGAAAGGGACACATCACCACTTTTGCTCTTTCTAGATGCAAGACGCACAGAAAAGGCATACTTAATAGAACAAGATGAACTAGAAATTACTGTGGGCCATTTTAGAAGTTGGGTACTACAATTCTTAATGGCAGAACTTTGACTAAGCTTTTAATTCTTCTTTTTACCCTCTTTGACTTATTTTAAAGTTATTATTATTATCGCCATTGTTATTATTTATGAACTATATATGGGGGAGCATCCATATGCCACAGCACATGTGAAGGCTAGGGGTTCTGGAAAGCACTCAGGTGGCAGAGTTGTGTGGCAAGCACCTTACCTGATGAGCTATCTTTTGACTCCCTTCTTATTTTTTAACGAATGTATTTAATGTCACACATTCCTCTGAGAACATTGGCTACACCTCATTGGTTTTGTTATGTGGAAAGTCGATTGGTTTTGAACTTTCCTTGGTTCATGATGTTCACTTTCCCCCTTTACCCAGATGAGCACTCTGTGTATGTGTGTATGTGTGTGCATGCATGCGTTCACACACACACGTGTCTCTGTGTGTATGTGTATGTATGTAAAGCAATAATAATTAAAGAAGAGGTCTTGAATTTGACGGGTTGCAAGGAAGAGCTGGAAGAGTGAGGTGGAGGAAGGGAAATGATGCAAATATAGTATTCATGTATGAAATTCTCAAAACAGTTCAATTTTAAAAAGTGTTAGTTTTACATTCTTATTTCTGGAGGCATAGATTTCAAACCATATTTTATTGCTATATTGTAATTTTCTTGAGCCTATGGCTGTAGTGTGGCTCTCTATGATCTTTGTCATCTATAATTCTTTTCTTCAGAACTGATGACTGAACCAAGAGCCTCCTCCCACATGTCCCATAAGTGCTCCACCACTGACACACAGCCCTAGCCCTCTTTTTAAATGATTATTTTTAGTTTTTTGAGATAGAGCCTTACTATGTAGCCCTGATTTGACCTGAAACCTACTATGTAGCCCACTCTGCCCTCAGAAGAGCTCTCCCTGCCTCAGCCTCCAGACAGATGGCCCAGCAGTAGAGTACTGGTTGCTCCTGCAGAGGACCCAGGTTTGATTCCCAGAACTCACAGGATGGCTCACAACCATCGGTACCACCAGTTCCAAGAGTTCTGACCCTCTCTTCTGACCTCTGTGGGCACCAGTCACATACATGGTGCATATACATACATACGGACAAAACACTCCTACATATAAAATAAGTAAATCTAAAAAAAAAAAAAAAAGCCACACACCACCACACCTGGCTTCTAGCTCCCTTTTTGCTTTTCATTTTGAAACAAGGACTCTCTCACTAAGTTGCTCAGATAACCTTTGGACTTCCAAATCTCTTGCTTCAGCCTCCGAAATAGCTGGGATTATATACATGTGCCAGCAGGCCCAGATAAGAACTTTTGGGACTTTCTATTACAGCTTAATGCATTATAAATTTTTGTAAGTATTCAGGGTGTATTTGAAAACTCTGTGCTTTTTCTGTTCACACAAACACACATATGTTCAGTCTTGCTAATTGTATCATTTCAACCCTGGTGACCTTATTTAGTTAGGAAGTTATTATAGGAAATTGGCATGTGATGTGCTAATTTCTGAGGCAGGCATGTTTTTATACTGTAGTTATAAATTTGCTGATCTCTATGTTAAACCTATGTTGTAAAGGTTTGTTGCAAGTAGATCTTTGTTGTGGTGTGTACATATTATCAATTAAACGTTCCTATCCTCGATGTTTTTGCTTTGAGTTTTGTTTTGTCTGGCATTAATATTGCTACATCTGCTTTCTCTTTGTTGGCACTTGAGTATATTTTTTCAATTCTTTTATTTTCAATCTTTCTGTGTTATTTTGTTTTACATATGTGTCTTGTAAATGGCATCCAGCCATCTTGGCTTTTGACCTAATCTAAGAGTCTTTGTCTTTTAATAGGGCAATTAAACATTCACATTTATTGTGATTGCTTATGTGCTTGGACTAATTCCTGCCATCTCATTTTGCATGTTTAAATTTAGACCGCTTTCTTATTGTTTTCTTTCCATTTCCTGTGATTTCCTTTGTTAGATGGACAAAATTTTCTTTGTTTCATTTAATTTTCAGTAATCTGTGAAAAGCAGACTTCTTATTTTGGAGCCTTGGGGAGTTACCCATACATTCTTTATACATATGCATTGTCTACCAAAATTTAGAATTAATCTGTGTCTTTTCTCTCTTCAAAGAAAACAAGAAACATAATCTACAAAGCTTTTACCTCGACTCCCTCTTTGCCTACAGTGCTCTTACCTCTGCTCCCTCTTTGGCATCATCCTGCACCCCACTCTCCTCCCAGTGCTGCCACCCTAGTCGTGCTTGGAATTGATACATTGTCTTAGAGACTAAGTCATTTCTTTGCTTGTTCATTCTTATAGCCTATTTCGTATGTTTTAAGTCACGTTGGTTTCAGTGTAATATATCTACTCTTTGCTAAATCAGAGGAAATTTGCAACTAAGAACATTTCTGAGTGTTTGAATGTCAGAAAATGTCTTTTGAAATTCACACCTTCCATTGTCTTTGCATCAGTTGCTAAGTGTATTTCACAATGGTTATGAAAAGATTAAAGATACAGTGTCCATCATTTTTAAAGACTGTAGGTATAGGAATGACAAGTTTTATATGTAGCCAGCCCACCATTTTATTTTCACACCATTTGACTCTCCCTATGGGTACCTACAGGCTAGTCTGGGAAAATTTCAGTGCTTTAATCCCTTTCTTTGCTTCCCATTCCCCATCTGAAGATCGATGAAACCACCTATAATTAGTGGATCATCTCAGTAGTCATCAGTGGTTATCCAGGGCAAAGTTGGGGATGCTTCTCTAAATCGCCTTCAGCCACGAGGCCATAGGATGACTTCCTGATTGATAGCCTTTTCTCCCTCTTTCTTTTATAAAGTTGACAGGAGTTGAGCTCAGGTCCAAGATGCGGATTTGGCCTTGAGGTAGGAAGCTAGCCATCAGACTCATAGCTGGGCAGCAAGTTCCCAAGTCTCTTGACTACACTACAATACCAACTCCACCATATTTTCAGGAAGAGCTTCATGGTAATATTGTTCTCGCAGTTTCAGTGACTGAAGGTAGAAAGTGCAAAACTGAATATGCCCGCGGTGACAATACAGTACCAGTTTCAGCATGCCACAGCCTGGGGGCTGTCGGGGAAGCCGGTACAAAGGTCACGGACAGATCCAAGGAACTTCCTTTTCATCATGCGCTATAAATACACTTCCAGAGTCAGCACATGTATACAACCCAAAGCCCATGTACTGTGTACTGCAGGCAAGGCTGTAGGCAGTGTCAGAGGCATGGGTGTTAGAGGCACTCATTCAGTCACCACGTTCTTCCTAGGCGACCACTGGACAATCACGCCACCATCTCCACCAGCCATCATCCTCCATCCTCAATCCATCTTCCACGAGGGGAACCCCTTTCAGTTGCAAATGGAAGAAATGCAGTTCAAACTGTTTTAAGCAAAAAGGGCTCTGATGAGGTTCACGTAAGTGAACGTAGTCAAGAGCTACATAATGACGTTTCAGGCAACAACATACATACCATGGTTGGCCACATATCTTAGTGACAGCATAACCATCTTAGTTTATGTGAGTACACGCTGATCTTTGCACTACAACGAAATTGGCTAATAGTTCATTTCTTAGAACGTGTGCCTGTCCTTCACCAACTCATGATCGTGTAACTGTAGTTAGTGAATGCTAAGTCCCAGGTTAAAAAACAGGTATTTCGTTCTTAGGCAGGATCCCATAGACCCTGAAACTCCAGGTCTATTTCTTCTACATATTTCCTCTAATGACACTTTCCTTATACTTTTTTTCCTTTTTCTCGGGGGAGGAAGTTTATAGGAAAGTGAACCAAGGGCTTCACACTTTTTTTTTTTTTTGGAGAGAAGGTTTCAAGTAGCTCAGGCTAACCTGGAACTCACTATATAGCTACCGGTGACACTGACTTCCTGATCCCCCTACCTCCACCTCCCAGATTTGGGGATGACAGGCATACACAGCAACACGTGGCTCAGGTGGTACTGAGAATCAACTCTGTGTTTTCTGTTTCATTCACATTAGGCAAACACCCTACCAAGTAAGCCACATCCCCTGCCCAATTAATTAAACCTTTTTAGTTTGACATAGGGTCTTGTTACCCAGGCTGGTTTTGAACTCACTCTGTAGCCCAGACTGGGCTGGAACCTGCAGTCCTCTTGCCTCAGTCTCCTTTATAGATGAAATGACAGGGCTGCATCAACCTGCCGTGGCGAGTATGCTTTCATTAGATTTTCTAATAAGGGTTTCTATTGGCTCAGCTGGGGTCTCGTGACTGCACAAATCAGTCATTCTCAGAACTAAAACAGAACACCCTTTTGGCAGGGGCTAAGTCGTCACCTCTCAGCCTGTGGAGCTGACTGAGATGGACTCGCAGCCAGGGAGAGGTTGTTTTTGCAGACGGTTTCTGTGTCTGCCATAAAAAAGAAGTTGCAAAGCATGCACAAAGCTCTGAGTTCCAGTCCCTGTATTGTAAACGAGCAAACCAAACAACGGATGCTGAGCAAATTAAAAACAACTACTCCCCTTTGCTTCTTACCTTGCTGGTGAAAGAACTTAGACCAGAGAAGAGTCAGGACAAAGTTTTAATTTTAGGGCTTCTTTTTAAAAATAGGATATCACTAAGTTACCCAGGATGCATTAAACTCAAGGTGAGTCTCCTGCCTCAGGCACCCAAATGCTCAGATTATAGGCATCTGCCACCATGCCCAACTTTTTATAAGCTGTTCATGGCAAGCAATGACCCATGGCTTCTATAGGCTAAATGTTATGGGAAGTGGCCTTCAGTGTTTGTCTCAGTGTCCGAGATGCTGGGATAGACCTCTGACGGCAGTTTTGCCCTTTTTAAGATCAAGAGCAGCTCCAGATCTGAGAGGGCTACAGAGGAGTCGTGCTGTGAAAGAAGGAAAAGCAAAGACATAACAGAACACCGTGGAATGGAGATTGGAGCACTAGGGTCCTGGTCCTAGCTCGGCCGCTGACTTACTAATCGAAGCTGGCCCAGGCCATCCTTCGCCCTAGGCCTTGGTTTTCCCGTATGTAAACTGAAAGGTTTGCACTCACTGAATGGCCTAACAACATACTTAAAGTGGAAGCTTTTGTTCTGTTCTTGAGAAGGAGGGAGGAAGGAAGGGAGGGAGAGTCAGGAGGCTGAGCTGGAGTCCCTCCTCTCCATCTGGAACCATGTGGAATTTCTGCAGTAGAGACATTTAACCTGACTTTAATTTGAGTTGAAACGTCTGATATTTCTGATAGTAATAACATGCCCTAGATGGGGCAGGGGGTGCAAGGCCTCCTGAAAAACACTCCAGAAGGCCCTCTCTGTTCATGCTCTTTAGCACAGCCCCCAGCAGGCGGGGATCCCAGCACCGAGGCCCAGGGAATGAGGCCCAGGGAACGAGCGGGCGTTCCTGAGAAGCTAGGTTGGAGGAATCCACCTCCGGCTGGCAGGCGGCCATACTGGCGGCATGGCCGCTTTTTGCGCTTCCTCCTGTTAGCCTGCCCCATCCTGCTCTGCTAGGCCTGTTGGCTGGCTTTGAGCTGGGCCAAAAGCCCAGAATGGCATGCAGTGGGTGGTACGTGAGGTGCCACCTGAGATGTCAGGCACAGGTTCTGGCAGGGCAGAGAGGCTTGGGGCAGACATATTGGGGACAGGGCGGGTGGGACAACTGCCAAAGTGGCCACTGCTAGATGTGATGGTTCCTCCCTACATATCAGGCACCCTCCTCATCCTCCCCAACTGAGTCCACCCTTCTACACAGGCTCCTCCTCCTCAGTGGGAGGTCCCATCAGCTGCTGTCCAGCCTCTCCTGCTCTGACACAGATGTTTCGTCTTAAACCTCCCTGTGTCACAAAGTAAGCCCTAGCCCAGCTAAGTGTGGGGGAGTAGGGTCACTCATTCAGTGGAGGATACAGAAAAGATTTCTCTTGCTACTAGTCCAAACACTATGTGTTAGACAATGAATGTGGAAGTCCTGCCTGGTGCCTAATTTTGTCCCTTCATACTGTATTGATTCTGTGCCTGAGATAGAAAACTACTGGCCCCAATTTACTATATAAATAGTACCTGAAGTCACTGGAAAAATGGTGGCCTCTCTGCCCTCCTCCAGTTTCCCATCCCACCCCAGCCTCCTTTCTTGCCTTAAGGATTCTATGGTGACAGGGCGATGAGTAGGCACCTGAGAGTCCATGCTGACCCCTGAGCCCGGAACAGGCAGCCCTCCAATTACCCACAATCCTCATGCAAGGGGAAGCAGGGGTGGGGAGAGAGTACTTACTTTCCCCCTTTAAATATATATGTATTTAAGCAAGGAAACAGATTTCACTTCCAATCTTCTTTCCAAGAGATTGTTATAAACAAAAGCAGGTCTGGGGCAGGAGGAGGAGGGGGGAGAGAGGAAAATGATTTGGGAGATTAAGGAGGCGGCCACGACAGCGTCCCCTTTTAAACCTCAGTAAGGTTGTTTTTCTTGGTCGTTTTTTCCTCCTTCCCTTTCCAGCCAGCATTACTTAAAAGGAACATTATGTTATCACAAATCAGATTTCCAAACATCATCTCCAGGTCACTGTGAACAGTTCAGCAATTTGACTGCAGATTCCTGGAGAAGGAGTCCCCTTTAACCTCAGACTCACCAGGGAGCTGCCCCCTTCACTGCACTGGGCTGTGGCCTAGCATCATGCCACTGGCCACCCCTGTGTCCCAAGGGGCAGTTGGGGGCTCCCACTGCCTGCCGTGGGGCATCCCTGGCTCTGTGGTATGGGGACTGGGCCCTGGTGGGGTAATAATGCGGGTTTCATTTTTCCTCTGCCATAAACTTGGGGCTTATCGGTGCCACGGAGCTGCCAGGGGAGATTAAAGTCACGACTGGTGCCCTAGTTCCAATGCACAGTGAGAGACCACAAGTATTCCAGCTGGGGCAGTGGGGCCTGGGGAACGAGGGTGAGACGGAGGGTGTGGCAGCTAAGGGCTTCCGGAACTGAGACCCTACTCATGGTGTGTTGAATCGGTCAAGCCTAAAGCCACCCTTTGCCCTCTCACCTAGTCTCTCTTCTGAGGACAGGCCAGTGCAGGTGGCTAGAGGAAAGAGAGGGCAGGCTATGAGGTGCTGGCGCTGCAGAGACCTGAGGAGGAACGATTTGGGGTAGACACAAAGGATTTCCAAAGTGAAGGTACAGAACCCGTGGAGTAATTCTCTTCACCGAGGATTGAGGAGAAGCATTGAACTGTAAGGAATTGGTGATCTTGGCAGCAAACCAAAGGGAAACAGCTGAGTGACAGCAATTGGGATTGGGTTTTCTGCGTGTTCCATGTGTCCTCGGCTGCCATGGAATGGAACCAAGCAAAAAGGTTAAATTCCAAGTCCTCAAGCCAAAACATTCTTTCTAGGATCCTATTGCTATTAACATTGTGAACTTCCCAATAGCCCTGGGGTGCAAGACTTGGGACTTCCATTTTATCTGATAGATGGGAAAACAGAGGCTTGAGGAGGTAGGGACTGGTCAGACAACTTGAGAAATGAGTTGAAGAGTTGGAACTAGACCTCAGTTCTGATCTTCAACCGCCCCACCCCTGGGCTCCTTTCTTTGGCCCGTGTCACTGTGATATGTGGTCCTTTGTAGGTCATCCCTTGCTCTGGTGACTTCTTAGAAGAAACAAGTGACAAATCAGATCCAGGAGTGGACCTTTGGTTTTGAATGGGGTGTACATCTAGAATAGTACAGAAGGCAAAAGGAAAGTCCTAGCTGGTTTTTCGAGACAGGGTTTCTTTGTAGCTTTGGAGCCTGTCCTAGAACTAGCTCTTGTAGACCAGGCTGGCCTCGAACTCACAGAGATCGGCCAGCCTCTGCCTCCCGAGTGCTGGGATCAAAGGTGTGCGCCACCACCACCGGCTGCAATATGGATTTTAAGGGAGGACTCATAGGCAAGGCTGTGAAACCCAGCTAGTGGAGCAGCTGAACTGGGCAGACATTGAGGCAGATAAAAGGATCGCCCATGGGCTGGAGGACAGGAGAGCTACTTCCGCTGAACCCTTAATAGCCCCATAGTCATTAAAAGGGGACTCAGTCAGTAGGTGTTTTTGGAGTACATCAGGAAGTACTGGTATCAAGGGCCCATGCCTGGAATGCTGCGAAGCATCTAGCCTCGCACAGTTGCCAGGGACTCTCATGCAGGACAACATGTGGCAAGAAAGAAGCCTACCACCTCACTTTGTGTAAGTTCTTTGCATGCTGCTTTGGTGAGCATGCTGCTTTGGTGAGCGTGCTGTTTTGGTGAGCTATAGTCATTTCTCTCCCTTAGGATGGGGACTAAGTCTGAGGGAAGCCAGGGCTTTGCACAGGGTGAGAAAACAATGTAGTCCCAAAGCTAGACTGGAACTCGCATGTGTGTCTTTCAGGACTTAGCCTCTTTCTGCTAAGCTATGACCTTGTAGGCACAATAGGACCACCCGTCAGGGCTGGAGTTTAAGATATTCAACCAAAGTTACCAGAGGACACTCCTTCTGAGCCTTAGAACCTGCAGGCTCCACACCCAGACTCTCTAGCCCCAAAATGCCGACCCAGGGTCCTGGGTAGGTCATAGATGGAAAGTTAGTGATCTGGGTCTGTAGTGGTGAGCCACCTGCCCCCCCTTTCCAGTCTCCCCCCTCCTCCTACATTCCCCATCTCCCCTCCCAAGAAGAAAGAAGGCTTTGCTCCTCCTGCTGTGTCATCACACATTCCTCCAGAAGGGCTACAAAGTGACCAAGGTAGCCTTGGGTAGACTTGTGCTCAGCCCACCCCCAGGAGAGGGTTGCCTAGCCACCAGCACCTCTTAGCCATTTGCATGGAGTATGGGAGGCCGCTCCCTTGCTTGCTTTATTTATCTTGGCCCAAGGACGAAGAAGCCGGATCTGAGGGGAGGATGGAGAGGCCATTTTCAATATTTCCTCCCGGCCTCTTCATGCCCCTGAGTTGCCCCCTAGTACCCAGGAGGAGAGGGCAGAGGTCTATGGTCTGAAAACAATGGTTTGAAGCTAGCAGTGGGGGAGGAAGGAAGAAAGTAGGGAAAGGGAGGTTACTGAGCCTACAAGCTTTGTCAAGGACTCGGAGGTGATGCACTCCCTCCCTCCAGGAGGGGCTGCACAAACCCCTAGACATGAGCTGCTCCCAGCCTGGCTCAGTTTCAGACAACTCGGGGTAACCAGCACCCCAACCCCCACAGGGCCACAAAGAACTGCCTGCCTTAGAAAGCCACATGGAGTCTTCTCTTCAAACCAGTACAAAGGGGAGCCTTGTAGAGTGGCCAGGGTAACCAGGGATCTCCAGGCCTTTCTTGCCTGAGTAGTGCTGTCCCACCACAGGACTCCCTGGCCACCCCCTCTTCAGCTTGTTTGCTCTGCTGGAATCCTTGTCTCCAGTTATGTCCCTCACCACACCCTGCGCTGTCCTTCAGCCAAGCCACACGCGCAGAACCGCTTTCATCTGCCTCTTCAGCTGGGCTTGCCTTTCCCAAGGGCTCAGGGACTTCACTCTGCTGCCTTCCCTTCAATCTGTCTCCATCAGACCTGTGCTCAGGAGCATCCAGCTGCACGGAGGCCTGGAGGTGGCAGTGGGCTGGCCAGCTCTCTAGGCCTTATGTACCTAAAAGGAGCGGGGTGGGGCATTTTCTCTATTTCTCAACTCCCCTTCCTTCTTCAGGAATCTGCAGGGACTCAAGTGTCTGAGGAGAGGCAGCCTTGGTTCTGTGTGGGTGGCAACAAAAGGGGTCTGGCTCAGTTCCTGCCCGGGAGGGAGGATTTGCCAAACCAATTGCAGTAGCCTGAGTGGGTCTCACCAGAATCCATGTGTTGGTCCCAATGTGGAAGTATGGGCAGACAGGCCTAGTGGGTGATGTTTGAGCCATGAGGACAGAGTTACCATGAATAGCTGAATGGTGTCTCGTCAGGGTGAGGGTGAATTCTCCAGGGAGTTGCAAGAGTGGGCAGTTACAAAACAAGGTGGCTCCCTTTGCTCAGTGCTTGGCATGTGCCCACTTGTTCTTCCACCTTTGAAACAGCACGAGATCCTCACCAGTACCATGCTCTTAGACTTCCCAGACGCTAGAACAACAAATCAAAACAAACCTCTTTTCTTTAATAAAATATTGGCTTTTGGGATATTTTACAGAAACAGAAAACAGACTAAGACATCAAGAAAAGAGGTTAGAGCAGTAACGTCAGCATTGACAAGACTACCACAATACCTCCTCATGACAAGTGCCACCTAAGTGCCACATAGAGACCCATTATTTCATTGTCACAGAGGTCATGAGAGGCAGTTACTCTAAGCGTCTTCGTTTTACAGGTAAAGAAACCGAGACTCAAGAAAGTTAGATGATCCACTGTAGGAACCAAGTGTGAAGACAGGGACTGTGGGGCTGAGAGTGGACTCGGGCACAGCGTATTTACCCAGCATATGTAAGACCTCGGATTCCATATCCAGCACTGTAGGAAAAATCACAAAATCCACTATTCTGTACCCCGACACCCGGACTCCAAAGCCTGTGTTTCCAACCACAGCTGCCAAACCTGGCCAGAAAGACCCACCTATTTCTCTAGAGGAAGCAGTTCTTGGGCAGGGGGCTGTAGGAGCTTGAAGAGGCAGAAAGGAGGCAGGGTCTTGCGGGTGGAAGAAGAACATGGTATGTCAGATTCGGAAAAGGCAAAGAGCCCAGCATACCAAGCAAATGGCTGCCTTGGAAAGGCTCAGATGTCACTGAGATATGGGAGAGAAAAAATTGGGAGACTTGTTGATTTTGTTCTAGGCTGGCGACAGTGAAGATGACAGGGAGTAAACAGGACGTAGTAGATAGAGACGACAGGCTGGCAACACTCGGTCCCCAAATGGACAGCAGGTACGAGAGGACATGCAGAGCTTGCTAAGAAAATGGCCGCACTCTTTCTGATGCAAGGAGGGTGGAAAGGGACACCTGGCTGAAATCTAAAGCGCCTGGAGCGCATTCAGCAAAGCCCTTACTTTGGAGACCAAGACGAGCTCACACACCTCAAGGCAGGGTGTCTCTGCACTGAGATGACAAGAGGGGATGCTGAAAAGAAGCTCAGGCCTTCAACAGCAGAGTCATTGATTGCACTCAACTCCGTGGGCACAGGGAGCCCCGCTCAGGACTGCGGAGCAGAGCAGAGTGGTAATCTGATCTGTGTTTGAGGAAGGTTGCTAGGCTCATACTGTAGGGAGCAGGCTGTTCAGAGAGGAGGCCAGAGGAGAGATGGTGGCCTGGACAGGAGATGACATTCCAGAGATAACTGATGGCCCAAGGGCAGCTGCTGATAAGGGGGAGGAAGGTACCCAGGTCTGGTAGCCCAGGACTGCAATCCCAGATGCTCCAGAGGCTGAGGCAGGAAGACTGCCCTGGGTTCCGGGACAGCTGGACTACATAGTGAATTCCAGCATAGCCTGCACTAGAAATGGGACCCTGCCTCAAAAACAGGCATGGCTGAGGCCTTTGGATTTAGTGCTCGACTAGTAAATGCATAGCTTTGGGTTGAAGCCCAGATGTTACAACAGTAACAAGTAAATATATGCCAGAATGAAAATAGGTAAGCTAGTGTCGCCTCTCCAGGAGTGGGCCAGCTATAAGGAGGGGTAAGGTGGCTTGTGGCTTCCTCCTTGTTTGTTTGCTCCCCTGGGGTTCCTGGTCATAGGCCTTTTGTTCAAGGATAGAAAAACCATTTCCAAAGGCAGCACCTCCCTCTTACCACAGATTATAAATCTCCAAAGCCAGACACACCAACACACACCTGCCACAGACCTGGGCTCCACAGCTGGGCCGCTGGGGTAGGGCCTGGCTCTTCCCGATGATGGGAGGATTTCCAGGCTGCTTCCAAAGGAATTCCCAGCTGGTGAAACACTGGGAAGGAGGAGGAGAAGAAGCACATTCATCCCCAAGCAGAGCACAGAATTTCAGGGATGAAGGCCCAAAGAAGAGAGATGGGGCCAGATAGAGGGAGGGGCGCACCGAAGGAGCGAGGGCTGCCTGGCTAGTAAGGCAGGGAAGGAATGTACAGGAGAAGTCTGAGCCAGGAAGCAGGCTGAGAGCTGGCTGTTTCAGGCTGGAGGCCCATGGAAAGGAATATCCCCAGGGACAAAGCTTACCAGAGTCACAGAGATGTACAGGCATCATCGGATATTGGATGGCAATGTACAGCACAGCCACATACACACAGAGATGGCATCAGAGTTGAAAGAACTCTAGCAAATGCTTGTGTTCAAAGCCAGCATGGGACTGTTGAAAAAGCAGAAAGCCCAGAGAGGGATAGCAGCTACTCAGAGCTGCACAGCATTATTAGCGGAGCCTTTAAGAGCTGGGACAGGGCTTTCTGGGGCAAAGCGCTTCTTCTGAAAGAGAAGACATGCCAGGAGAGGCAAAGATCTTGAGATTTGTTTCTCACCACTTGGAGAGAAGTTTTTCTTTCTCCAGTTTGTAGGGGACAGGGAGTACCAAGGCTAACTGTACCTGTAGTCATTGCTGAAGGCTGAATGGTGGCTGGAAATGGCTACGAGCTGGAGAATAAGCGAGAAGAGGACAGGGAAGTATGGGGAGACGGAAGGCAAGATGTCTATTAGCCCTAGGAAGCAAGGTGATTCGTTCCAGGGGCAGCTATGAGGAACCTTGGGGGACCAGGTCTCCAGGAAGCATAGTCTGCTCTGAAGGCCAGATTTCTGCTTGAAGATCCCGCCACAGACAGGCCCGCCACGCTTGGAAAATCACCTTCGGAGAACCCGTGTCTGAGAAGAGGTAGGGCTTAGACTCAGGTTGGAGGGACACCTATGAAGGATTCCCTTCTCTTCAGCAATGACTGTGGAAACACGGGCAAGGGACTCCACCCTTACCCCCACCATCAGCATGTAGATAAGACCCTGGCGCACACAAGGCGTGTGTTCTCCCTCTTGGGTACATGTGGGCTGCTCTCACGGTCTAGAAATTAATAACAATGGCCCAGGCTGCTTGTATATGAAGCCGGGGTGCCTCTGGAGTTCCTTATAGAGAAACCCAAGGAGGGGCTGGGCCTATGCCATGCTTCATAGGCCCCTCATTGACCTGATACCTGGGAGGCCATTTCTGCCATACGTGCCACACTGACGGAGAGCCAAGGGAACTTCTGAATGGTCTCAAGAGCAGCTCAAGCTAAAGAGTTTATCAGCCCCTCTGATGTTTCCTCTGTTGCCAATGGCCCCTGCCCACAGGCCAAATTCTTGTCTCCTCAACCAAGCTCTATGATTTAGTTCATAATCACTCTGGCATGGCTACCTAGGCCTTCATTTCATGAGATCCTTTCTATATGACCATGGATTTGACTCCAGGCCCATGTCTTGACCTTGTCACTGCCCTTTGATTTTTCTCCTGTCTCTGTCTAAGTCCGCCTCTGTAATGTCCCAATGCATCTAACAGACACTCCGCAGCATGCTGACAGAGAAGGAAGTTGGTAAAGCTGAGGATGTCCCCGTCTTGAGACCTGGTATACTCAGAAAAAGTTGTCTAGAGGTTAAGAGGTTAAGGTTAAGGCTGGCTGTTTCCTGGCATTGGATCATGCACAAAGCGGCAGTACTTAGGCAAGATTTGGGGTGGGGGGGCTTGGTCAGTAATGGAATAGAGGGAGGGAACAAACCACAGAACCTCTTGCCAAGCAAAAAAAGGGGGGCCTCTTTTAACCCTGACACTGTATTTCCAAGCTGTCAGTCCTAGCCCAAGGTTATACTCTTAGTTAGAGGCAACCACAAGGCTGGCCAGGCATCCTGCTTTGAAGACGTGGCTGAATTTTTTTGGAAGAGATAACAATGTGGCCTTTGTCCTCCCCCTCCTCCACTCATTCTCTTTCTTTATGTGGTCATTCTCTGGCCCTCCTCCAAAACAGAGCGGGGGTTGGAGGCCACCAAGCTAGACCAAAGAAAACACTGGGACAGACCTGTCCCCTCTCATGAGCTGGCTGCCCAACTAGGACTCAAGAGTGAGGCACCGGCTGTAGGCAGGTTGCCCTGCCTGCTCTTCCCTAGAGCAAGAGGAAACGCTGAGCTCCTCGCACAGCCCAGGTAGCGTTGTTTCAAGGGATATGACATGGAGCCGGATGCCACCCTGTGCCCTTAGCAGGGCATATGCTCATAGCCAGGTGTGCAGCATGCTGACTTCCAGGGGCCTGAATCCAGTGGCTCTGCAAGTCACTAGTCAGGCATTGGCTGAGCCAGGAGCTTTCAGCATGAACAACTCAGGTTCTTCCCAGGGACTCTGAGCCTTGGAAAGTTCTCCAGAAACTGGGAACCCCATTCCATACATTACCTAAGCTGCTAGCCAAATATTTCTGGGCTTACAAAGTCCTCTGAAGGTCATCTTATCCACCCCCCAGCCTCCAGGCCTGAGGACTATCCCCACTTGGCTAGCAAAGCCCACGTGAGTGTCTGGGCTCCGGGCCCCTTGCTCTCTGGCACTGAGATCTCTGTTGCCCACCACTGGAGACAGTGGTGCTCAGTGGCAGGTGAGAACAGAACCCTGTGTCACAATGAGTAAGACAGCATGGCCTCTGGGGTCCAGGGCTCCTCTCCTGGCAAGGAGTTCTTGAGGCATAGGCCTTTCAGGCTCTTTGGACTGGCCCTGCCTCCCTGGCAGCAAGCCTGCATCTCCATTTCTAAGCAAAGCCTTGCTGGCTGGCCTCAGGAGCAATCTGAGTCCTCGCCCAGGGCCTCTGAGAGCAGCAGAGTAAAGCAGCCCCAATCAGCCTTTGGCCGCCTCGCTTCCTGCAGGTGGGAAAATCATCCTATTTATCCCCAAATGGATTTGTCTACTCAAACAACAAACAGACGCAGAGACACACATGGAGTCATGGATATATGTGCAAAAGACAAGCTGTAGAGCCGCATGCAGTCTCTCTCTTGCCCCCTCCCTCTCTGCCTCTCTCTATCCCTATGACTGTCTCTCTGTCTCTGTTCCTGTCTCTCTCTCCACCCCCTTCTCTACTCACTCTCTTACCCTTTCCCAAGGCCCCCTCTTGCTTCCATTACAGCATTTATCAAAGTGGCCTGACCTCATGTTGTAAAAATATACAGCATGGAACAAAATCCACCTTAAACTCTCTTCTAAATATATTAAAATAATAGGAATTCTCATCTGCCTGATTGAATTTGCTGCTCAATATTAGAAGCATGCCAGGCCCTTCTGGACCCAGTCTAGAGCTGGGAGGGGCTGGGATTCCCTGCCTGACTCCT
Source organism: Ondatra zibethicus (assembly GCA_004026605.1). NCBI lineage: Eukaryota > Metazoa > Chordata > Mammalia > Rodentia > Cricetidae > Ondatra > Ondatra zibethicus. The sequence goes on from PVIU01004128.1 coordinate 79,620, forward strand.
CTCTCCGAGCCAACACTGCAGCTTCCTTGATGGGCGGGGCCGGGAGAGGGAGTGGGAGCTGTGTTCCGGCCAAAAGACCTTGGGCGGCCACCTCCGCCAGCAGCCAGAGCAGCCTACTGAGCAAGTGCAGACAAGCTTGGGGCTCCTCTGGCCTGCAGCTGTGAGCCTCTGCCCTGGTCTTAGGGCTACCAGGGCTCACAACCCCCAGTGCCTGCTTCTAGGCTGTCTCCACACTCACTGCCCTGTCCCCTGGGATGGGAAGCTCCTTACCAGGGACCATACTCTGCTCTTTGTGTCCTTGAGATTGGGGACACCTTAGAAAAATTTGCTCCTTCTTTTCATTCATTCATTCAATCTATATGTATTAAACGCTTTCTCATGGGGCCAGCACCAATCTAAGGACTGGGAATACAGCAAAAATACCAAACATACCTCCAAACCTGCCCTCATGTGGTTGTTATTCTAGGGAATAAGCAACACCCACTTCCAGCCAGTGACAGAAGGTGAGCACTGCCCTGCATCACATTCCCCTCCAAACTTGCCACTCCTTAATACAGCAATGGAGAGGACGGGAGGATGCGCTCCACCACAGACCCTGCTTTTCAGAGCTAACCCCGTGTACTTCAGCATGGCTTGCTCAGGACATGTATACAAAGCTGCTGGTTCATTGGAGGCAACGGTGTGTGAGCAGAGGAGGGGAAGAAGGGTCAGGGGTTTGGCAGGAGACTTCATACTCATTTAGCTGTGGGACTGGGGGGCTGGCATAGTGAAGAGCAAGGAGTTGCTTCCTAGCAAACATTATGAGGTGTCAAAGGGCACCAGTTTCATGAATAGTGGTCCTGGAGGTGACAAGAGGAAATTATCAATGGGACAAGCTGGGGATGGTGGGACACTCTTATAATTATCAGCCTTTAGGAGGTTAAGGAGCAACATAACTAGCAAGCTCCTTCCTCAAAACAAGCAACAACAATTCCCTGGGGTAAATTACTATCATCACCCATTTTACAGAAAAGAAAAACAAGGCACAGTCAGATCAGGTAACTGTTCCATGCTGCACACAAGTCTGGCTGTAGTCTACTCTCAGCCCCTAGCTCTACTGCCTCTCCCTGGGCCTTCCTAATAGACTTTACTTAACATAAACTTCTAGCCTGGGACCATGGCAACCAGCTGAGAGCATCCCCTCGGCCTACTGCTTCTAAAACACTTCCATTCATTGTTGTTCTAGAACCTATCTACCAAGTAGAATAGTTAATCTGGGCCTCTCAGGGTCTCTGACTGCACACATAACATCCAACTCAGTTTCTGACTTTATTTTGGGGACCTGGAGTGGTGTGTGCATGTAGGGAGGGCAGTAGTAAGAGTGGCTGAGAAGGGTGGTCTTTCAGAAAAGGAAGGCAGTTGTGTCTGGGAGGAAGAAGAAGAGGGAGAGAGCAAGGAGTAAAGGACATCAGATGACAGGCAGAGACACCAGTCCTGTCCTTGTCCTGCACTGCTGTCGGTGTCACTTTGACCCTTGCACACATTCAAGGTAGCATGAAGTGTGACTCCTTGTAAACAGGATCTCAAGGGGATATGAGCGCCTGTGCGTGGCTGAGGAAATTAGCCGATTGCTGACGGAGTACGCTTGTTTGCGTACATGCACAGACCTGCTTCGACACCATGGCTCCGAAGAGGGGCTGGAGCTAAATATGATCAAGCCATACACGTGTGGGATGCTGGACCGATGTGGGAGAGAAATCCTGTATCCTCACCCCTTGGAATTTCCCCAGACCTCTGGAAACCCCCAGAAGAAGAGGCTTGGCGAGGACTCTAGAAGAACCCTGTGAGGGGACCCAGGGGACAGCCTGTCTCTAGGAGGGGCTTTTCTTGGAGCAGAGGTCACTGCCCTCGTTTGCCTCAGGAGGTGTAAGTGCTCAGCCTCCGTGACTTGTCAGGAAAGTGTGGAGGCGTTTCCGCTGAACCTTACTCGGTGAAAGGAAGAGGCAAGCAGACAGCTAAGGGACCAACTGTGAGGAAGCACCTGGTAGGCACCTGGTCCAACCTGACCTTGGCTGTCCCTGTTTGTTGTCTGTGGCCTTACATGCAATTCTGGCATCCTACCTCACATCCCCTGCAGTGGGGTACAGGAAGGAACAAGGTCTTCACAGAGCCCCGAGGGTCTAGAGTCGGATTTCAATCCTCGCTCCATGGAGTACCTGCTTTGGGATCCTGGGGCTAGCTTCTTCAGATTCATGGACCTCAATGGCCCCATCTGTAGAATAGGAGTGAACTCTAACCCTGACCCCTTCAGTGGATACAAGGAATAAATTACATTGCCTATAGAAATGTCTCCGCATGGTCCTTATCCTTACTTCTTCTCCTTCTTTACTGTTTCTCTGTTGTCGTACACTGAAAACAGTTTCTTCTAGGCCAAGAAGAGGAAGTCCAGATGCAATTCCTCTCCCAGGCCAGGAGGATGGAAAAGAACCCCCATCCACCACATGGGCCTTTACTGGACTCTCCATGACAACAGGTGACTGGCAACCCCAAACCCCGTACTTGAAAAACAGCCTTCTTCTTCATATCTACAAGCTCATGATAATTCATCATCTCTTATCCAAATGCCTAGAACATTCTCTGCAGACGCATCTAACTCCTTGTCTGACACTTTGACCATCCAAGGACTTAGAGGAATGTAGCCAGAGTGCTGTGCAACATTTGTCCCACTTGTCTAGATGCTGTGTGCATTGAATTAGGACATCGAAAAGGTTTGATTGAGAGCACTGGTTCCTGCCCCAAGCATTAGATGCTGCAACTCTTGTGAGATTAGATGATTTCTTAAAAATAGAGCTAGGCATGGGTCAAATGCCTGACCAGGAGTCCTGGTGAAACCTTGACACGGTTCTTGCTGAAATGGCTAGTGCTGTATCTAAAGAGAAAATAGTGGGATGGAGGGGGAACAGGGGTGTTAAAGGGCATAGGTGGAAAGAGGCCCCATGATCTCTGAGCCCTGGGGCCTGGTTGCCTCTGCCACTCTGTCTCACTGTGGGGGAGGCTATTTCCCCATCTACATTATGAAGAACCTAGACTATTGCATCACATTTCCTGTGCTGTTGCGAGCATGGTATGACATGATGCTTGAAGAGTGGTCCGCAGACCGTGAACACTGCACATGTGTGAGACAAAGCCAGAGGCCACATACTGCTGAGACCTTACTCAGGGTCCTGGCTTGTGCAAGGTATGTAGTTCCATGTAGGAACAGGCCTGCATGGACCACTGGACCAGAAACCCCTTGAGGCCAGAGCCTAGGTTTTCTGTTCATCTCTGTTGCCCAGGTGTCTATCAGCACCAGACTTGGCATCATTATTGACCAAACAATCTACCCAATGTGTCAGTTAGAATTCTAGTCCTCCATTGTATAGCCATAAAGCAAGTCATAGGGGGGGGTCTACATCTGCTCAGAATCACAGGGGCCCAAGAGGCACAGTGGGATGCTGTCTGCGTGACTCAGATCCATTTCCTTTCTGCTGCACCCTGCACCCCAGCCTACATTTTCTGTGGCATTACTCTAATCCACTGTGGCCTGGAGAGGAAGGCCATCAAGTACAGTGGTCAGTCCACCAGGCAGAAACTGGAGAAAGATGTAGAAGAAAAGTACACGCACCATATTCCCAGCTTGACCCAGATCCCAACTGTTCAGCCGCTCAAGGGTAACCCAGGATTTCAGAGCCTGCCAGTGGTGGGCAGCCCTGCCTCTGATGAGCATACACAATAAAAGACCTTGGGGGTGATGGGATATGGAGACAGCAAAGGCGTATGGGTAGGACAACTGATGAGGATATGAAGGGAAGACCTGCTATTCCTCCTTGGCTGCTCATCAAAGTTACCCCAAAGTTGAAGGGGTCTCTCCTGAGTCCTTCTTGTTGTTATCTAAACCTTTTGGCCCTGTTTTCTTGCCTCTGGATTTTCTTAGAAACAATCACTCACTGTCCTTTAGACTGCATCCTTTCAGGAACCTCAAGCCAAAAAAGTCCCCATACTCCAATGAGGGGAATTTGCCACTAACTATTGCAAAAGAAATCTATGAGAGGGACCCAGACACAGGAGCTCTGGAGTCAGCTTCCAGCACCAGCTATGAGTAACACTGAATACATCATTTACCTAACCAGTGCTCCAGTTTCCCTATGTAAAATGAAAGCTACCAATGCCCACCTTGCAGCCTGGCAAACAGTTGGTACTCAGAAACAGACCTGTGGGAAGGCATTAATCTGCACTTGAGGGCACCACACTCATGCTTCCTGATTCACAATCCTCTCAGGTTAGTTTCTTAGCCTTTTGGGGTTGCTAAAACTGGGAATTTGTACTCCCAAGTGAAGCCCTCAGCCCACCCCCACACAGTCTCCAGAGGTCTTCGTGGTTTCTGCTCTAGTGGGGAGCCACGATGCCCGAGAAGTGGCTCTTTCCAATTTTCCTGTGCCACATTCTTTCCCAGTGGCCTTCTGTGGCTTGGCTGGCCCAGCTGCTCTCCAGCAGTATGGATGCCACATCCTCTCTCTGCAAGCTCCTGGGATTCCTTTTCAGACAGGTTCCCCGGAGAGCCATCCACCCAGGCCTCCAGTGTTCAGAAGCCATGTCAATCCAGCCAGCCCGCTATTTACATTTGCATTTCCAAAGCCCGATTTACATCAGAATTATTCCTGTCTGGCCAGGCTGGGGGACTCCACACATATTTGGGGGCGGCTTTTTGGACAACTACAGGGATTGGCAATCACATTCCCCTGGGCCTCATTCCTGTAGCCAGGGCTTTTTTTTTTCTGGTCTCTGCTTCTTACAGCAGGCCACATGACCTCATCTTTGCCCTTTGTTCTTGTTCCTTCAGCAGGTAGGTTTATCTGCACTGCTCTCTAACCTGGCCAGCTCAACTCACTCAGAAGCTGACATGCTGGTATTCCAAAGTCCTATTGCTAGCTACAGCCAAGTGGAATATAACGAATGTAAATTTATGTGTCAATTTAGGAAACATTAAAAATAACAGCCCAGGTTGTAAGGCCATAAGCAACCTCACATGCTGCTGGCGGAAGTATAACTTGGCAATCTGGAAACGCAAAAGCCTTTAAAAGCAGATACACACTTTGACCCATTAATTACCTTTACAGGACCCTCCACTAAAAAATTATGTGTAGTCAGGTCTGGGGTGCATGCCTGTAATCTCAGCTCCTCAAAGACTATGGCAGGAGGTTTGCAAGTTCAAGGCCTGCCTACACTACTGAGTGAGTTCCAGGTTACCCTGGGCAACGAAGTGAAAGCCAGTCTCAAAATGAAAGAAGAAAGTAAAAAGAAAACTGGGAACGTACTTCAATATGTAAAGTAAAGCACTTGACCCCGGGTTAAATCTTCAGTATAGCAAAAGAGGCCCAAGTCTGAATTAACATATCTGCACAGATATCCATTTAAAAGTCATAAGCTAAAAATTCAACATTCGTAAACTAAGTACATAAAATCACTTTGCCAGGTGTGGCGGCACAAACCTCAAGAGGCTGAGACAGGAGGATCCTGAATTCAAGGCCAACCTGGGACACCCCTGCTTCACACAAAAATTAAATCAAATAAACTACAATGTGTGAAGAGTTTTGAAGGCTGTATAGTGATATGGAAAATGCTCATGCTATAATGTTAAAATATGGAGACTAAATCATATATGCAGCTTGGTTCTGATTACTTTTTACAAACTATAAATATTCAAATAGAAAATCTAGGAGGAAAGTAACTAGTTACTAATACCATCTAACACTAGGTTAGATTACAATGGATTATAATATTAAAAGCTAACACTGTGTAGCATTTAGGGTGAGACACTTATTTTTCTCATCATTTTGTGTGTGTATATATGCATATATATGTATTTACCCCTTAAAACTGTGCTACAAGTTAACTGCCATATTTTTCTCATTGTACCGATGTGCAAAGTGGGTACATATAGGACTTCCTTTTTACTTACTGTTCGCCAGTTTCTCCTTTATCTGCAACCCTTTAGAGACAGAACAAAAATTACACAGAGCAACTCCTTTGTTGAGAAAACCAAAGCCTCTACGTGGCGGTACATGCCTATAATACCCAAATCTGCAATCAGAAAGCTGAGGCAGGAGGTTCTCACTCAAGTTCTGGGCCATGTGGACTAAATAGTGCCCCCTCCCCCTCAATAAAACAAGAAAGGCAGAGTAAAGAAGGAAAGAGAGGGGGAAGAGAAAAAGGAAGGAAGGAAAAAAGAGAGGAGTGAAGGAGAGAGAATAAATAATTAAGTAAATCAATCAATCATCCCTTCAAAATGCTCTGCTGACTGGCTCAAGACACCTCTCTGATCTGTTTTAACTGTGGTACCCCATGCCCTGGCCTTTAGGGACCTCTCTGGGTTTCTAGGAAGATGCAAGCTGACCCTGCCTAGACAAAGCCAGCCACTCAGGACCTACCTTGTCCCTGCTACTGGCTTACACGAGAGGATGGAATATGTCCAGGTTTTAGCACCCACAGGACAACCTAAAGGACAACTGTGCTTTTTTTGATTTAAAAAAAATTCATTCTAACCCACAGGCGGCAACATACTAGGAAGAGCCGAGCCCTGGCATTGGCCCCAAGCTGGAGAAGCTACTACTGGATCTTTTCCTGCTGCAGCCTAGCTCAGCCTCCTGCTGCTACACTGCCTCCTGTGCTGATCACCTGCACTCTGGTGTGATCAGCCACCAGCCTCCATGGCTCTCCCACCCAACAACAAGCAGCCTTTAAGTAGGAACGCAGGGCGTCTGCTCAACCCTTTCCTTCCACGCCCTGTCCACGCCACACCCTCCCCATATTTGCTCCCCGTTACTATCTAAATCATGTTCTAAAGGGTGACCTGTGAGGAGAAACTGCTCACCAGGATAAACCCAAAAGGGAGAAGGTACGGAGGGCGCTAGGAGAGGTCCTACAGGTCACAACACTAGCTAGCATCACAGGCCACTGGAGGCAAAGGTGCTTGCCAGCCCTTCAAGGAGCAAGAGCAACCCGAGTGTGGGGAAGCAGTGAAGAGGTCCTAGATTAGCCTCTAGCTAATTAGATTAGTCGTAGATTAGCCTCTAGCTGGGTGTGTGAGGCCTAGGCAGGTTCTTCCTTTTTCTGGGTACCGGAATCTTTCTCTGCAAACTGAGAAGTTCTGGGATCAAGCTTGTGGAATTCCTGAGACTCTTCCCCAAATAGCACTTTGTACTTGGAAGAGAGTGAACCAGTTAAGACACTGGGACTTCCTCACACCACCACCCGCTCCCCCACCCCAACTCCAGGTCCCTTCTCTTCACTGTGCTACAGCTTGGCAAACACCCTGGCAAGCCCACTCCATCAAAGGTACTGGTTGCCAGGGTAGTTACTCATTCAGAAATATGATAAAGCCATAGGTCCTTTCCTTGGCAACCGCAGTCTGAGAGCCCCTGCTCTAGGGGAAGGTCTAACCTCTCCCCCAGCTTTCCTTCAGGATGTGAAGCAACATCCGCACACATAACTTCTCAGACACGGAGCCTACTCCCCTTCCAAACAACCAGTTCAACTTCTACAGAGCCCTGGCTCCCCCCCCCCCCAACCTCAACTGCATCTGCATCCCTGGGTTCTTTGTTGAAGCGCCATGGTCAGGAACTTGAGACTATCCTGTGGCCAGATGTGCTAAGGCTCTATCTAGACTGCCTGGTCAAGAGGGATGGGCTTTCCTCCCCTCAAAGCCATCCATCCTTACTACTTTCTACTGCTGCTCCCAGGGCTGGCTGCTGGATTTTCTGCCTCATAACGTTGTCCCACAGGCTATTCTGGAGCCAGCATGTGGACAGGCCATCAACCCTGGCTGGTGGGTTTGGCTTCCCTGAGGAAGAGGCAGCAGACGGACTTTGACAACGCTTCTACCTTGACAACACTTCTATCACTGTACTGTCACATTTGCAAAGCATTCACCCTCACCCATCCACCATCCTTGTCATCTGCCCACTATAGGAGAATGTCCCAACGGGAGCTCTGGAGCCAGAGGAAGACCAAGTCTCAATGCCAGTGATTGTGATTGGAGCTACCTAATAAGGCCCCAGATGAAGTAAGGGCAGTTCAGGGCTGTATGCAGCAGCTCCCTTCTTCCTCTGAACCTCTTCCGAGGGCTATGGCTTTCAGTATGGCAGTTAGTGGCAAACAACCATCGTGATCATTCATTGTTGACTTACTATAGACCATGCTCTCTGGGCCTGTTAGAACTTTTAGAAGAAACTCCACAGCAATAGATGCAGCTGAAGTGCTGCACTTCACACAGGTGATAAACAGTAACTCTCAGCCCAGGCCAGCTCCCCAGGTCTGTTTCCACTGCGTAATACTGCCTCTGGTCCCAGGAGGGAAGACCTTACCTTGCCACACAGAGAGCAGCTTTTCTTAAAAAGCCCCTTTTCCTTAAAAGCCACCATTTTCATTGTTCTAGGAGACAAAAGGCACAAACATGCCAAAATTCTTACCCAAGCTGTGTGGTGGGCAACCGTGCCTTCATTGCCAACACCCAGCCTTCCTGTGCTTGTGACACCCTAGCTGTGGAAAGCAGCTGGGCCTGACTGCTGGGACCTGGTGTGAAGCAACTGGGCATGTGCGTTTGGAATAAACAAGAGGGCCTCTCCGGCTTCTCTAAGTGGAGCAAATGGCTCGAGGATTCAGGTAGGCAAGGCAAACACATAAAAGGGAAAATTTGTTCAGCTCCTATCCAGAGAAACAGATACTTCTTGGGTGGCCCAGTGAGGCATTTGGTGGCCTAGGCTAAGGGTAGGAACGGGGTGGAGAATAAGAGAAGCCTGGGAAAGAGGGCCACACCAAGCTGAAGCAAGGCTCGCCTGAGGCCTCTGGGTCACTGGGCTGTGTGGGATATGGGTGGCAGAGCCTGTCTAGGCTGCCTGCCTTTTGAAGCAACCTCAGGCAGCCTCAGCCTCCTTTGGCGCCTACTCAGAGCCAGGCCAGTACCTAATACAGCCTTGGGGGAGGCATTCTTGTGTCATCCCATGTTGCCATGGTAGCTAGGGACTGAGAAGAGGAGCCCGGGAGAAGTGGTCTGACAATGTTCCTGAAGAAAGGCACTTCCAGGGACCTTTGGTGACTAATTGAAGTGGACGATGCCCGCAGCTGGCAACTAGTTCCTTGGCCCACTCAGAGCCAGGCTCAAGGATGCATGTGTGTGTGTGGGGGGGAGGGGGACATGTGAGTGTATCTGCTAGTCTGTGTGTGATTGCGGGTACACAAAAACCCTGGAGTCCCATGTGTGTATAGAGACGTGTCTATGTATACACTCATAAGGGTACACAGAGGTCCGATTAGTAGAGAAGGCTTGTGTGTGTGTGTGTGTGTGTGTGTGTATCTTTGTATATGTTTCTTAAACAGTAGGGAGAAGAGAATAAAGACAAAAGCGTTCAATGATTTTGGCGTATAGAGGAGCTAGCCCAGTGTGGCGGGTGTAGGGAGCTGGCCGACTGGGGGTGGGGGGGTCCTGATTGGAACCAGACTCAGCAAGGAGGGGCTGTAAATGTTTTTTTGCTGCCTGTCCTGAGAAATTTATGTCACACCCACTCCATCATCCTGGCGGGGGCAGCCTCTCCCAGCTGCCTGTGGTTCTGGGCTTTCCAGAGTAACCAGCAGCCTCTGCGGGGGTTCCTGTGCCTCTTTCGGCCAGGCCTGCATAACTCTCATGCCGTGATACCCTGAAGCCCTCAGAGATGATCCAGGCCTGGGTGCAGGAAAAGCAGGCAGAGATAAGTTGGGCCCCAGATAAGGGCCTTCCTTCCAGCAGAACCTGGATGTCATGTCATGGTGGCATTGGAGGCACAAGGGAGTGTAAGAGGAAGGGAAGACAGTATACGGGCTGGGGTGGAACTTCAGAAGACCAGAAAAGGTCACAATGACCCTAAATAAACTCAAAAATGAAGTTCAAAGTGTGAAGGGACTTGCCCAAGACAGCCAACAGCAAAGGCAAGACCGGCATCTTGATACTACCCACCTTCTCTAATGTGTCTGTTCTCTTCTCGTCTTCTGTGTCTAAGACCTATGTTAAAGGTAGCCCTGCTTTTTAAAACAAAAGAGAAAAGCAGGGCCTGTGTGCTTGCCAGGCAAACACTCTACAACCAAGCTACATATATCTCTAGCCTTGTTTTTTGAGATAGGGTCTCAATTGTTTGGTCTTGAGACCTTGAACTCACAGTGTAACCCAGGCTGGTCTTGAATTTGTGGTCCTCTTGCTTCAGCCTCCCACATAGGTGGAATTACAGGCATGTGCCCCCAGGCCTAGCTCAGAGCCTTTTTCTAGTCCTATAAGTCCATCCTTTCAACCTCCCCCTTTCCTTTTGTTCTTAGCTTGCTGTTGCCTTTCAGTAGGCATTTTGTGCTAGGTTACCTGGCCCTTGCTGGTTCTATGCCTTTGTCTAAGATGCTATCCTTTCCTTTGTCTGTCCTTTGATTCCTTCCTGTATCTTCTTGGTTAAGACATGCTTCTCAGTTGTGAGTTTTCACAGCACTGCGGGCCTCCCCTGAGTCAAGCCGCTCTTCTCAAGTCTACTTTGGTTGGCACTCCTTTGTGGCTAATGATCACTTCCTCTGGCTCCTCGGAGCTTCAGCAGGGCAGGCGCCACAGCTCCTTTTGCTTGGTTCTTAGTGCTCAGCAGAGGTTTGGCAAGTAACCGCAATACTGACAAGGACACCAGGAGCTAATATTTGAGAGTTGTCATATGCCAGGTGCTCTGCCAACTGCTTCACTTAGAATAACAGATGCGATCTTGCCAAGCTCTATGAGATGTCTGCTACGAGAATCTCCATCATACAGATGAGGAAACTGGGA
>PVIU01004128.1:90559-132280 GCA_004026605.1 Ondatra zibethicus
TCAGGGGCACAGAGAAAAGTATTAGCCACATCAGGGGCACAGAGAAAAGTATTAGCCACATCAGGGGCACAGAGAAAAGTATTAGCCTCATCAGGGGCACAGAGAAAAGTATTAGCCACATCAGGGGCACAGAGAAAAGTATTAGCCACATCAGGGGCACAGAGAAAAGTATTAGCCACATCAGGGGCACAGAGAAAAGTATTAGCCACATCAAGGCCACACAGGAAGTGGTGAAGGTCTGGGTTGAACCTAGGTGGTCTAGTTCCAGAGCCTGCCTTTTAAATCTGTATCACTGCTAGCTCAGTAACAAATATTAATTGACTGCATGCTCTTGTCTGAGCCTCAACATCTATCCTTCAGGTTACATCTGGAGACTCCACCAACCAGCTCCTGCTGCCTCAAAACCAGCCTCTGCCCACACCAACTTTCCTCCCGGAGCCCCTGTGTTATCTTCTGGAAAAGAACTCAACTCTGTACCCGTGGGAGGGGGCAGAGGGGGCAATGAGCTTGCTGGAGAGAGAGAAAGCTTGCTCGCTGTAAAGAGCAAGGCAAATATTAGTTTTCGCTGTATCATCTATCGGCGACAATAAATTTACACTGTAGACAGAACCTCTGCATGGTTTTTGGCTCCAGAGCCCAGTGGATAAAGAAAGGAACTCAGCCCACTAACATGCACTCCAGCAATCCATAAGCCCTTCCCAGGCCTGCTGCCGGCCTCTAACCCCAGCCACACCCAGGGCAGTCCTTGGGCACTTAAGGAATCCCAGGGCCCAGGGTGGGGAGTAGAGCCCCGCTCCAAGCTTCCCACCCTCAGGACCCCACCAACCTTACTGTTTTCGTGCAGGCCAAGGACAGGGAACACCCCTCTAGCCCTCGCAGCCCCCAAGCCTCAAGAGCCCTCCCCCTCCCCCTGCTATGGCATCTTGAACAGAGCAGAGTCTATGGCTCTTAGTAGGGGGTGGCTGGGGGCTAGAGGGGCACACAGAGAGAGGAGGGTTACAAAAGCTGTGCCTTGCTTTCCCAGTGGCCTCCAGGGGGCCAATGAATGCGCAGAGCCGCAGCCGGGGGGCAGCCAGAGTGTTTTCATTTTGCTCTGTTTGTTTTCTGTTTAGATCGACTGCTCAGTTCTGGTTTGGGCCTCTGAGGGCTGATGGGGTTTGGCAGGTAAGGATTTCTGGGGCCACCCATCTCTGCCTTCTACAGTGCTGTGGGCTTGGCTCCTGCAAGCTCTGCAGGAGTGGGAGGCCAGCCCCCACTACTTGCTTTCTGGCTCTCTCTTCCCGTATTCTTTCTTTTCTCTTTGTTTCCCTTCTTTCCTTTTCTCTTCCTCTCCCACAATCTTGCTTGCTGTCTGTCTCTCAGTCCCTGTCTTGCTGCTTCTTCTTCCTTGTCTGGCTTTCTTCTTCTGGGTGTGTCCGGGTTACAGTTTACAGTTTACAGTCTACACCCCTCTTGAACACAGCAGTGCCTCGTGCCTCCTTTGCAGTCATTCTCAAAAGTCGCTCTCTGCTTCTTACTCAAAAGTAGAAAAGGGAACCAAGCATGGGCATCAGGTCTGAATTCTTGCCTACCTTTTGCCATAACCTCATCTGGATTCCGGCGGAACTTCAACAAGTTCTTCCTGTCTGTGGGCCTCAGTTTCCCCTGAGGTTTTACCTTCCGTTTGAAACGTATGCTGGGTAGTCTCCCTTTCAGTCCTTGCAGGGAGTTAAGAGAGAGGATAGCCCTCCTCTTTGCAGAAGTGAGGCCCTTGCTGTGCAGTGTAGACAGGGGAGGGAGGGTGATGAGCAAAGCAATTGCTTAGGCAATGACAGCTTTTGGGAAAGGTCAAAGGTGGAGGACTGCCCAGTCTTGTGCTAGACGTGGTAGCACATGCCTGTAATTCCAGCACTTGGAAGGCTGATGCAGGAGGAGTACTGTGAGTTTCGAAACAGCCTGGGCTGCATAATGAGTCCCTGTCTCAAAAACAAACAAAACCAACCAAACAAACATTTCTGGAGAAGCCAGAACTGGGGCTTTGGGTCAGAAGACAGAGGCACTGACTCAGCAATGGCGGACTACAGGATTACAGAACATAGAGAACCCTGTCTTGACCTTAGTGGTTCATGAGCTTTCTACAGCACACCAGACAAAGCCAAATGCCCAGTGCCTCCCTGCCTGCATGCTTGCTTCTCCTCTCCCAGGGGCATTTGCCCATTAGCACCTGTCCTCCTAGTGACCTTAGGGTACAAGAGTCAGGGGTAGAATATGGGAATGAAGGCATCTCAGTAATACCTTCTGGCCCTGTCCCACCATGCCTCCAACTTACTGCCAACCCAAGCAAGCCCTCCCTCCATCCCCACCCCACCTCCTTCTCCACAGTTTCTTTTCTGAATGAAAGACACACTGGTCCTCTCAGGATCTCAGGCCCAGGATCTGGCTTCTCAGTCACCTCCTAAACACAATCCAGCTTAGAGTCATGTGAGCTCCGCCTCCATCGCCTTTCCTCAGCTGCCCTCCCCCATGCCACTGCTGCCCTGGCTTCTGCCACCATTATTTTTTCCCTTGAGTGCTTGCCGCCACACAGTTGCCCAGGCAACCACGATTTGGGGACTTAGGGGTAATTTCAGGGTTTGGGTTATTATGTATAAGACTGCTAGAAACATTCTTATAGATGTCTTTTGGATCTGAGTCAGTGGGTCACGGATACGCATATACAGTTGTCCCTCAGTATCCTTGGGGTATTGGTTCCAGGACCCCACCGATGCCAAAATGTTCTGATGCTGAAGTCCCCCATGGTAATGTGGCACAGTGTTTGCATAGTACCTTCACACATCCTCACTTTTACACTTAATCTCTAAACTACTTACAATACCTGCTGCCATGTGAATGCTATATAAATAGTTATACTGAATGATTTAGGGACTAATAACAAGAAAAAAGTCCCATGTGTTCAGAACAACTGCAACTCTCCCCTCCCAAAGATTTTCCATCCCTAGTTAATTGATGCAGAAATGTGGAGACTACATACGGAGGGTTAACTAAACTCAGACCGGGCAGATATTGCAGCTGGGTTTCCCAGCAAACTGGCCCAGTGTATTGTCCACCAGCGGTGGGCCAGGGTTTCCATCGCCCTTTGCCATCGCTCACACATGCTCATTTCATTTCTCAATTTTCCTTATCATTGTGGTTTTACCTTAGCATCTCACTATGGTTTTGACTTGCGTTTTCCTTTTTGTTGTTATTTTGTTTGAGACGAGGTCCCCATATGTATCCCTAGCTAGCCTGGAACTCGCCGTTTAGACCAGGCTGTACTCAGACTTACAGAGATGTGCCTGCCTCCGCCTCTTCAGTGCCGGCGTTAGAGATGTGTACCACCAAGTCTGGCCCTTGTGTTTTCCTTCTGATTACTTATGTGGAGCACTTTTTAAATCTGTTTATTGGCCATCTTAATAGTCATATTTTTTGTGACGTGTCAAAATCCTCTTCACATTTTCCTGGTGGATTATTGATGATACTGTGAATTACATTTTGTCAGCTGAATCTATTACAAATATTTTGTCATATCCTCTTCCCTCTCCCTTCTCCCCTCTCCCTCTCTCCTCCTTTGAGACAGGGCCTCAGTATGTACATCAAGGTTGGTCTTGAACTCATGAGCTTTCTGTCTCTGCCACCTGAGTGCTTCATTTATAGGCATCTGCCACCATGCCCAGCTTAAAAAAAAAACATTTAATACAGCCTTTTGATGAACTAAAGTTCTTGTTTTCTTTCTTTTAAAATTCTTCGAGAATGTCATTCAATGTATTTGATCATATTCACCCCAAATCCTTTCAGATCCACCATCACCACCCTACCCCCCAAACTCCAAGTCCTCATTTTGAAAGAAAGCATCCACTCTAGTTGTGCTACCCGGGTGCTCCTGAGTGTGGGGCCACCCACTGGAGCATGGCCAATCTACCAGGAACAACACCCTAAAGAAAACTGACTCTCCCTCCCCTAGAAGCCACAGACACCCTCAGCTAAGGGTTGGGTGGGCCTCATGAGCCCCTTTAAATTATCAAAGTTTTCCTTTCTGGATCACTTTGTCCTGCGTTGTTTATGAAGTCTGTGTTCACTCCAAAGGTACTAAATTCAACATTTTCCTCTTTCTGTTAATTATCACACAAATGTATGTGCTATAATATCCTGTGTCCATATGTATAGTGCTCAAACTAGAGTGATTAGCATAACCACTAGCTCAGACATTTATGCTTGCTTGGTGGGGAAGCAGAGCAAATCCTCTTGTTTAGCCTTCGTACTGGCTGTAGTCTCTGCTATGTGCCATACCATATCAGAACTTTCCCCACCAAACTGCAGCTTTGGACCCATTGAGCAGCTCCTCTCTTTGCCCTTCTCTTTCTCTTGAAAGCTTTTGTATTGCCTTTTACATTTACCTCTGTAGTTTATCAGTAAGTTAGTATGGGCTAAGAAAAGGGTCAACATGAAGGGGTTTTTTTTCTCCACACGGCTGGCTAACTGATCCAGCAACATTATTTTTTTCAAAGTTCCCAATGAAATATTATTTTTACCATAATTCAAGTACCTATATGTGTCTGGCTCTGTTTTTCAAATTTCCTATTCCTCTGCTTGTCAGATTCCTACAATGCCTTAATTACTATAGCTTTCTACTTTTTGATAGTGGCTATGTCCTTTAAGATTACTTGGGAAACTCTTGGCCCTTTCCAGTCCCACATGAATTTTAAGACCATTTCTTCACACACACACGAGAGAGAGAGAGAGAGAGAGAGAGAGAGAGAGAGAGAGAGAGAGAGAGATGCACTTGAACTTACTTGCTGAATTCTTGAATGAGACACTCTGGATTAATTTCATTGGAATTCTCATATTTACTATATCCATAACTATAGTTTACCCCTGATTTATTTAAGTCTTCCTCAGTTTCACTCTGTAATGTGTTCTAATTTTCAATATAGAGGTTCTCCATATCTATATTAGACTTATTACTAAGTGTTTAATATTTATACTGTTATGAAATGACAGGACTTTGTAAAACCTTCATTTTCTGCTTTTCTCTGGTATGCAGAATACAGTGGATTTTTGCTAGTGGTCTTGCTATCTTCACTTATCACTTCTTTATGGAGATGGACAGATGGCTTTGCAGCTAAGAGAACAGACTGCTCTTACAGAGGACCTTAGGCCAATTCCCAGCACCCAAGTCAGGTGAGGTTCACAACTATGTAAACTCCAGCTCAAGGGCATCTGGTGTTGTTCTCTCCTGGCCTCTTAGGGCACTTGAACTCATATGCATATATCTCCACACATATACACAAACATTCACACACTTAAAAATAATTCTTCAACTAGCTTTTTATAAAGCCATTTATATGTACATAGTCATCTAAATTCAAATAAAATCATTTTTTCTTTTTTCTTTTCAAACCCTTTATTTCTTTGGTATGCTGATTTGGATTACAAGGAAATAGAATTGTGAAATAAATATAGTCTCACTGTATAGAGGCTTGCAATTTTTCATCATAAGTTGTGTTGTTTGTTGAGACTTTTAAAAATCATGAGTGACTTAAATTTTGTAGAATATTTTTACATGTTTTTATTACTTTTCTCCTTGTTAGGTGAATACAGTAATTATGGGGGTTTGCTCTCTCTCATTCTCTCTGCATGTGTGTATGTATGTGGGGGGGGTAGATATCACTGATTGCAGTGTTGGGGGATGGAACTCTGGGCCTTGTGCATGGTAGACAACATTCTACCACTGAGTTATAACCCCATTCTAAATGATGGGTTTTATTGTTTAACTATCCTGAATTTCTGGAACAAAACTCACTTGCTCATTGTCTTAGTTAGGGTTTCTATAGCTGTGAAGAGACACCATGACCATGGCAACTCTCATAAAGGAAAATATTTAATTGGGGCTGGCTGCTGGTTCAGAGGTTTAGTCCATTCTCAACATGGTGGGAAGCATGGAGGTGTGCAGGCAGACATGGCGCTGGAGAATGAGCCAAGTGCCCTGCTTTTTGATTCACAGGCAAAGCAGGGGCAGCGAGAGAGAGAGAGAGAGAGAGAGAGAGAGAGAGAGAGAGAGAGAGAGAGAGAAACTGGGATTGGTTTGAGCATTTGAAACCTCAAAGCCCCACCCCCAGTGACACACTTCCTCCAAAAAGGCCACACCTCCTAATAGTACCACTCCCTGGCAACCAAGCTTTCAAACCCATGAGTCTGAGTCTATGGTGGCCACTCTTATTCAAATCACAACAGTCTAGATGACTAAATTCTCCTTCATATATTGATGGGATGGTTTTGTTCATATGTTAAATCATGTTTTATTCTTTGGTAATTGGAGAATCATATGCAGCTAAGTACAAGAAGTTACCCAGACAGAACCAGTGTGCCTTTTGCCCAGTTTCTGTCAATGATAACACTCTGTAAAAATAGAACGCTGTGTGTGTCATAGCCAAGATATTGACAATGACACAATCAAGTTACCAACAGTTCAACACCACAAAAGGTCCTCCAGTTGCCTTCTCCCTTCCTCCTCCTACCCACTCCTTAACCCCGGGGAACCACTAATCTGTTCCCCATTTCCATAACTTCCTCACTTCAAGAATGTTGTGTAACCCTGGAATATTGTATTCAACCACGTACAACTGGCTTCTTCATTCAGCAAAATTCTCTGGGCCCCAGTTAAAGCTATTGCATGTAGTAGTTGCTGTTTTTTGGTGCCAAGTAGTTTTCTTTGGTATGGATGTACCACAGTTTGTTCAATCAGTCACATTTAAGCTGTTTCCAGTTTGGGGCTGTAATAAAGAAAGCTGCTGAAAACATTCATGTACAAATTTTTGTGTGAAAATTACTATTAAATTCCTTGGGATAAATGCCTAAGAACACAGTTGTTGGGTCATGTGATGGTCACATGTATCATTTTATAAGAAAGAGTCAGGCTTTCCACAAGGTGGCCTTTTCCGGCTTCTGCAGCAGTATATGACAGCAGCAATTCACTGCATTCAGTATTGTCACTAATTTTTAAATTTTAGTCATTGGCTAGTTATGCAGTGATATCTCATTGTAGTTTTAATTTGCATTAATTTGCATTAATGATGTTGACTAACTTTTCATGTGCTTATTTGCCATCTGTATATCCTCTTTGGTAAAATGTCTCTTCGTGTCTTTTGCCCATTTTCTAATTGGGTTGTTTGTTTTGTTTTCTCTTGTCTTGTCTTGTTTCACTGTTGAGTCTTGAGCTCTTTATATATTCTAGATATGAGTCCTAGTCAGATACATGGTTTGTTAATACTTTTCCAATCTGTAGTTTGTCTTTTCATCCATTTTCTTTGCAGATTTGTGGGTGTTTAATTTGATGAAGTCTAATTCATCCATTGTCTTTTCTTTCTTCGATAATGCTTTTGATGTCATGACTAAGAATTTTTTACCAGTGCCTCAGTAAAAATTTGCCTATATTTCCTTTCTATTATGTACTTTTATTTTTATAATTAAATCTATGACTCATTTTCAGTTCAGTTTTGTGTGAGGTTTGAGTTGAGACTTAACTCTTTTGCTAGTGACTGCCCAACAGCTTCAGCCTCATTTGTTCAAAATTCTTTCCTCCAGCAAGGCACTGCTGAACCTTTGTCAGGAAGCTGGGGGGCACACATGGAGGATTTGTTGCTGGGTTCACAATTCCTTCTCTCTCTCTCCCTCCCCCCAGTACCACAAAGTCTTAATTACAGGAGCTATGTAATAAGTCTTAAAAGCAGGTGCAGTGATGCCTCCCACTATGTTCTCTTTCAAAATTGCCTTGTCTAATTTCTTTGCCTTTTCATACAAATTTTAGAATATCTTGCCTTTATCTATAAAAGCTGTGTCGAAGTTTTGATGCTGACAGGATTAAGTCTGTGTATGAGTTTGAGAGGACTGACATCCGTATTATGTTGACTCTTGGAATTTGTGTGCACCCAAGTTTGCCTCTTCACTTATTTAGTTCTTTGCTTTCTTTCTTTGTGTTTTGTGATTTTTCAGTGTAGAAGTTCTACTCATTTTATTATATTGATCTTTCATATTTTTTGTTTGTGGAGATTAGACCCAGTATTGCATTTTAATTTTGATCTTCACAAACTCATTGCTGGCATACAGAAATGTGGTTGGGTTTCTAATATTTATCTTGCACCTGTGACTTTGCTGAACTTACTAGTTCTAAGAAACTCTTTTGCAGATTCCTTTCTACATATACAATCATATTTTAGCATATAAGAAGCAATCTCCTTTTTCCTTTCCAGTCTGTGTGCCTTGTCCTTTCTTTCCAATTCTTTGCTTTGTCTATTACATTGACTAGATTTTCTAGGATTCTTTTAAAGAAGAATGCTGAATGCTTTTTCTATATCTATTGATGAATTTGTGTGACTTTTTTCTTTCTTAGCCCACCAATATGGAGAATTATGTGGGTTGATTTCTAAACATTAAACCAACCTTGCATTCCTGGAACCAAATTCTCTTCATCGTGATGTGATGTGTAATTCCTTTTATACATTGTTGACTTCCAGTTGTTAGCGATTTTTTCATCTATTCCCATTGCTCTGTGGTTTTCTGTCTGTGTATTGTTTTCTTTCAGTTTTGGTGTTGTGTTGGCCTCATAAAATGTGTCTCCCCTCCCTCCTCCACTTTCTGGAAAAGATTCTGTGGAGTTTGTGGTAACTGTTCTTTCAACTCTTAGTAACATTGTCCAGCGAAGTCAACAAGTCCTTGAAATTCATTTATGGATAGGCTTTCATTTCAAATTCAATTTCTTTGTTACTTAGTTGGTTTCCCTTGGACGAGCTGTAGTAGCTTGTGCTTTTCAAGGAACTGATTCCTTTTTTCAGAGTTGCTGGTTTTGTGTGAAGAGCTCTAGATGATATTTTCTTATTTTTCTTTTGATATCCATGGGGCCTGTATCAATATCTCCTGCTATATTCCTGACATTGGCAGTTTTTTCCTTTGCCAATCTTACTAGAGATTTGTTAATTTTATTGATCTTTCCAAAGAATGCACTCCTTTTGTTTTATTGATCTTCCACCCTTGAGGTCCTGGAATATACCTCACTTGCTCATGGTGAGTTATTCTTCAATATGTTTCCTAACTCTGTCTCCTAATATTTTGGCTTTGGGTTTTATGACTATGTATATAAGACAAACTTGTCTGAAACATTCCTTTATTATCATGTTCTCGTCTAGTTTGGGTATCAAGATTTGTCTAGTTATTTGTTTAGCCTCAGAAAAATGGCTGAAGAATGCTCTTTCTTTTTCTCTCTGGACACATCTGTGTAATATCAATGTTATAAACACATAGTTTTGTGCACTTAGATATGTTTGGGGCAAATAGTTTCATCTTTCTGTATAGACTTAGGTGGAGCAGGAGACATACTTTTTTATTCCCTGCCATCTGCCAGACACCATGCAAGGAATTTTACATTCATTATCTCATTGTTCCCTTATAAAAATATCATTGGGAGAGCATTTTTACATCTTGCCTCTTAGCTCAGAAATTGAAATTCATTGACTTGCTTAAGATCACACAGATGTGTAAAGCAAAGCTACTTTCTCATGGGTAATGTAGCTCAGTGGTGTAGTTCATGCTTTTTTAGCACGCACAAAGCCCTGGGTTCCAGCCTTAGCACTGCCTTGAGGGGAGGAGCTAAGTTCTTTTTAATGGATCTTGTACTATGGACCACCACTCACTCTGAGATGGTCATCCACTATCATAATTGACTCCTCCCAGATGTTCACCGGCTTAGCAATGTCTATTGGTTGGTTATTTGGTTAGTTGAGTTTGTTGTGCTGCTACTATAGAGATGAGCAAGCTGGAGTTCAGTGAGGCTGAGGAATTTATCCAGAGCTAAACCTCAAAGATGTAGCCAAGTTGGTCTCCAGGGTAGTGTTTGCCATTCTTCAGCTGGGAGGTATGGTCTTTGAGATGAGGCCAGAATGTTTTCCTCACAACAGTGAATACATTCTTGTGTATAAATGACTGCTACTACTGTTAGCAGCTCGGGAAGGGATGGTTCGGGTGCTCAGGACATCTGCTGACCCCAGCTCCAGGTGCATCAAAGAATCAAAGCTGAACACTGGAGTGGAGAACTTGGCTGCTGGGCAACTGGAGTAAAAGAATCAGGAAGCTGAGCCTTAAGGCTGGGAGAGACTGGAGGGTGGTTTTGCAAAGCCACACACAGACAAGATGATTTGGGAGGTTGATGGGCCCTAATGCCCATCCCCCTGTCATGGGAAATAGTTTCTTGGTCTGGACATGACCAGATTGAATTTCTTCCTCGCCAGCATGCCTAAGTCCCTCTTTGCTAACAAATGTAAGAGAAAAGGCTGGTAGAAGTCAGAGAAGAGGTACCCTGAGATCCTCACCCCAAACCAGAGGCATGGGGACGCTTACAGATTACCAGATCTACTCACCTAATTGGTCAGGAAGAAGATGAAGCTCAGAGGACCAAGTGACAGATTTGTCCAGTGCCACATATCCCCGAATGGCTGCCTGGGCCGTGTGGAACACTGGCATACAGGGACTGTGAAGATTGGGTTTTCCCCTGCTGGGGTCCACTCTTTCTGCAAGTTCTGCCCTATACTGTGGCGAAAGCGAGCGTGGGAGCTCTGACCCAAACATTACAGCCCAGTATCTAGGAGCAGATTCTTTGAATGAGCACAACTTCAGGTCCCTCATCTGCGCTCTGTTGGAGACTGCATCTCGTAGCAGTATTGCTCAGCATAGATACGTCTACTGATAGGAAGCATGACAGTGGCTGCCAATATAGGAAGCACTGCGCAGGTGCTATTGCTACTTATTTTTGTCATGGCTGTTAAAATAGGGCCTCGCTGTGTGGCCCAAGCAGGCCTTACACTTGCAATCTTTCTGCCTCTGTGTCCAAGTGTTGTGATCTCAGACATGCCCTACATGCCTGGCAGTGCTAGTCTTAGTATTAGAGGCTCTTGGGTGGGATGAAAATGACAGACACTTAAGAATCCTCTGCCCAGTTATCAACCCAGCCCTTGAGGCAATGGCTGTGTGACTTTGGGCAGGTTTTTGTTTGTTTGTTTGTTTTTGTTGTTGTTGTTTTTAATGCCTGGGCCTCAACAATCCGTCTGTGGTATGTGTTACATCAAGAAGGAGCCTCCCTTGCTTTCCAGGGCTGTTGGTGGAATTTGACACCATCACCCAGGCATATCACCCTTCTTGCCACTGTTGACACCTGACATGGCACAGAGAAGCATCCTCCCTGGCCTGGGACTCACAGACCTACTTTTCAATGCTTCTAAAGGTAGCTTCACCCTCCTTCTCATCCAAGCTAGGCAGTCTCCCATCTTTTCTGTTCCTGCCCCAAGCTGGCTTGCTGACTTGACCACTTGCGCTATCTAACAAGCACTAGAGGCTGAGAAAGCAGCTTTGAGGGGTGCTGAAGCAAGAGATGACTGGTTGCTCTGACACCACCACGGATGGCTGCCGGAAAGCGAGAGGTGAAGCCTACCTGCAGATTTCCCACCACCTGACAGGAGCCTCCTCCTCCAAAGTCTCCCCTCCACTGGACCCTGGGCTGGATCTCCGGAGCATGGATGCTGACTGTATTCCCCTGCTCTCTATACTCTCATAGTGTAATTTAGGGAATTCGGACTTAGGAAGATCCAGGAAGGAGGACCAGGTCACATACGAAGATGTGCCTGCTACAGAGCAGGAGTCTGCAGAGTAGATGCTTTAGATGCAGAGTTAGGACTCACAGCCCAAGCGTCTCTAGGAGCAGTGCGCATCAGGATGGGAACATATCTCGGTGTGGTGGACACTTGAGTCTCAGTCCATTTTGTTGATGAATAAATAACATTATGTCCCCGAGAGGAAACGCTCCCAAAAGTGTTCATGGCAGGTGATGGGAAAAGACCAAGGTTTCCTTGCAATAGGCTCTTCTCAGAACTCCAGATGCAGGACGAGCTGTGGGTGAGGGAGGCATGTCAGGGTAGCAGACTCCCAGCACAATAATGGATGTTTTTAGCTCTGGCTCAACCGAAGCGCCTTCTACTTCTCTCTGGCCTTGGAGACCCTCTCTTCTTTCACACACTGGAGCCTCCCGTGTTTAGAGCTGAGCCCTAGAGGGAGGCACAGTGGGAGTGCTAGTCTGTGTGGCCTTCACTAGCCTCAACCCCTCCAACTGTAAGGTGGCACTGTGGAGGCTTGTGCCAGGCAGAACACACCAAAGCAGCATTAGACTTCAGTAGAGAGCTGGGGAAACTCCCAAAGGCAGACACCGTTTCAAATCCCTAGCATCAGGCAGGGCCTCCAGAGGCAGGCCCCAGGCTTGGGGTGGGGACCAGGCTCTTATTAATTCAGGAGGTTTTAAGGAGCAGCAGGGGTCAGGAAGCTCTCTAAGGGCTTTTCTGCTTTACTATGGCTCCAGTTCTGTCACACACTCGGGGTATCTTGGGTTGCAGGGAGGAGGGAGGCCCTGACAACTCCCCTCCCGCAGCTGCCACACTGAGCATGCCAGCTAAACTATAGGTCATTTTCCCAGGGTTAGAAAATTACTTTGGGGTTTCCGGCATTGTCTGAATTCCTACTGGGACACTGCTCCTGTGGTAGAAGTCTGCCTGTCCACACCCCTCTGCCTTCCCCTTCCCTCTCTGACACCCCCAACTGCCCTCTGTGATGGCCGACTCCATGTGACAGAGTAACAATGCAGGCTGTGGGGTGAGCACAAACCCCAAAGCATTCCACTGTGCTAAGCCCCAATTTTCTCAGTGAAGAGTGCGCAGCAATAGTGCTCAGCTCACAGAACGAGGACTGGCTGAGCTAAGACACTGTGAGCGCACGCCTATTCAGGCTTGGGCCTTCCCTCCTCAGTTAAACCGGTGCAAATAAACTCACAGAAGGCCCAAAGGAACACTCTGCAAATGCAGGGGAACTCCGCCCCCCTCAGACCTTTAACTGAGCCCCAGAGTCAGCCTGGTGCCCACCTCCCTCAGGGGAAATATGGATGAACTGACTGTTCTCCATGGAAACAAATGGTAAGTAAGCCCCATTTGAGGGCCAAGCCCTGAAAATCTGCCCTCTATATCCAGAGTTTCCTAGTCTGTGAGAAATGTTCATTTCTACGTGTTTGGACCATCCCCAAGCAAACCCCGAGGAAGGGATTATAATCCCCAGTGTCCTCAAAGTGACCAGGATAGAGCTCAGAAAGCTCCTCAGGTCACTCTGAGGGGTTGGTGCTTGGGTTCCAACCCAACACCACCTCTGTGAGGAAGGAGTTGCTCCATTTATCAGGGTTTGAACTAACATCCACCCACTCCAAATGTCCATTGGAGATGCTTGTAGATCAGAAAAGCCAGGTGCTATTGGGCACACATGCATGCCTTTGGGGTGCAGGCAGTGATAAATACCAAAACAATATTGGCAAGGCTGGCAAGCTTACAGCAGCTTCACACACCCGTGTGTGACACTGACATTGCATGCCAAGCTGTCAGCTTGCACAGGATGTGGGGAGGCCTCATTTATTATTTCTATTAACATCTTTCTCAGCAAATATCAACTTACTGCCCACTTTGACAGTGGCTAGTCTGCTTTAATCTGGCCACCTTTGTCTAAGATACACCTAGCTTCCCAATACAGCTTAGGACTTCCTCTTCTTTATTTCCATGATGGTGTATTCGTATTCTTTCAACAAACCATTATTGAGCACCCACGGTATGCAAACACAGTTGAAAGTGCTTCAGAAATAGCATGAAGTAACCCCCCCCCGTGAAGCCCACACTGTAGCGAATGGAGGCAAAAAAAAAAAAAGATATGATGGCCATCGATAAGTGCTATGAGGGAGGAGAGCGAGGCAAGAGGAAAGAGGCTGAGGGGAGCTTTTAAATTTAAGGTCACATTGAGAAGGTGTCATTTGAATTAGCTCTGAAGGGCAGGCGGAGCTGTACCATGCTGCTAATTGAGAGAGCAGTCTAGGCAGAGAAGAGTCCGCAGAAAAATGCCCAGTTGCTTGCACGATGACAGCATTGGAGGAACTGCAGAGATCGTTGTGACTGGGTAGGGGCACAAAGGGAAAAGAGAAAGGGGACATGAGAGCAGAAGGGACAGAAAGATCTGATTTGGTGCGCCAAAGAGGCATGGGAATCCATGTAGGAACCCTTCCAGCTTGGACCCCTCAGGTACCACAAATGGGCTTTGGGAGGGAAAGCCCTGTGGTGGTGGCCGGAAGGGTTGGTTTGGGTGTGAGTTCAGAAGACAGAAAGATTTGTTGGCAGATGGGATATGGGGAACAGAAGCAAGACAGGAGTCAAGGAATACCCCCAAACAGTATGAAGTCCATGCTGCACCATCTTGATCCACATCCTTGTGCTGGAACCTTAGCAACAGGATCTTCCTCACTCCCCAGTGGTTTCCTGTGCTACTAAGAGATAGGGGACCACCTGAACTGGTTTTTACCATGCCTGGGATTTTCCCTGCATCTATCTCCCAGCTCCTGCTTTGTTCAGGCTGCTAAGCTGTCCTAGGGACTCAGTAAGCTCAGATCCACCTCAGGACCTTTGCGTTCGCTGTGCTCCCTTCCTGGGGTGTTTCCGCTTAAGTCTGCATGGTTGGCTGCTTCTTGTTCTTTGGGTCACAGCTGAGACGTGCTCCCTTAAAAAGAGTCTGCCCTGCGCAAGTATCCCAACAAAATTAGATTTGCCATTCTGGGTTTTCTGTCTTGTTTTGTTTTTCCTCCCTTCATAACACAGTCCATGGGCTCAGTGCAGATTTCTGTGACTTTTGTCTCCTGCCCTCAGTTCCCCAAGGACAAAGGTGGAGACCACACAGAATTGGCCACCCCTGCATTACAGTGACTGAATCCCAGACAGATGACAACCCGCAGAAATGTGTGTGGTGGTGTGCTAAGTCATTTATAGGCCTGTGCAATGCGTGTGGAATATTCGAGAAATCCGTGTTGCTATTGTACAGATGGAGAAACTGAGGTGCTAAGAAGTTATGAGTTTTGCATACAGGTAGAGCCAATATTCAAACTTGCATTCATGTGTCATTACCACCTGGAGAGAGAGAGAGAGAGAGAGAGAGAGAGAGAGAGAGAAAGAGAGGGGGGGAGAGAGAGAGACTCAGAGACACAGAAAGACTGCATTATTTCATTGCTAGGACAAAATCCCTGACAAAGCAACTTAAGGAAGGAAGGTTTATTTGGGCTCCCAGTTCGAAGGTGCGGTCCGTCATGGTTGGAAAGACACAGCATCAGGAGCATGAAGTAGCTGGTCATGTCGCATCCACAGTCAGGAAGCAGAAAGTAACAAATGCTGGTGCCCAACCAGCTTCCTTCTGTTATTCTGTCTGGGACCTCAGCCCATCGTATAAGTGCCTTAAGGGTTGGGTTTCCCCTCCTCAGTTTAAACCTCTATGGAAATATGCTCACAAACATGTTCAGAGAGGTGTGTCTCCTAGATGATTGCAAATCCAGTCAAACTGACAATGAAGATCAGAGGCATCCTGGATATACATTGAATGAATGAAAAATTGAAAATGTTAAAATTTTTAAAAAGCTCAATTTTAATGTCCCTTGGGCATAAAATCTATACTCAATTTGCACATGCAGGTTGTAATAATGGAGTATCCCACATTGTTTTTAATGTGAAGTTGTGGAAAGAACATGAGCTTTGGCATCAAGCATACCTAGGTTCAAAGCTGTGCCTTGGTCACTTTAGACCTCTGAATCATTCTTTGCTAATCTGTAAAATAGGAAGTTCAAGATTGCTGTGATAATTGAGACTTTCAACAAGCTTTGTAATCTATTTCTCCTCCAGTATTATTAATTGTTATTCCATAATTAATCACAATCTATCCTTTTGTCGCTTATTATAGCCATTCAGCCTGCCTGAGCATTCATTCACCCCTCAGTCCATCTACTCATTGACCCATCTATACATCTGCCTACTCGTGTATCTCCCCCACGCACACTTTCTCCATCCATCTAAGCGCCTATCTGTTCTATGTTCATTCATCCAATCATTGAGATTGATGAAGTCCCCCACTGTACTCCAGGCCCTGTGATATATACTATAGAACCCAGGAGCACAGAAAGCTGCCTTAGTTTATTTTCTGTGACTCTAACTGAAGACACTAAACTACATGATTCAAATTTAAAAAAA
This sequence comes from Ondatra zibethicus, assembly GCA_004026605.1. Lineage (NCBI taxonomy): Eukaryota > Metazoa > Chordata > Mammalia > Rodentia > Cricetidae > Ondatra > Ondatra zibethicus. The sequence goes on from PVIU01004128.1 coordinate 106,699, forward strand.
ATAAAGTTTATTTAGCTCATCATTATAAAGATGGAAAACTTCAAGACTGAGTGGTGGCATCCGGCAGGGGCCTCATGCTGCTGCACGTATAGAACAAAAGTGGAAGGCTGAGCAGCTAGAAGAGAAGACAGAGGGGACACACAGTGGCAGACAGTTTACGAGAGCCTGATCTCTACCCCCATGAGGAACAATCCAGTTTCACAATAAAGACATTAAGCCCTCTTAAGAGGCCTCACTTTCCAATACACTGTATCGGCAGTCAGATTTCAACGTGAACTGTGGCAGGACAAACCACATACACCAGACCAGATGACAATAAAATCAGCAGTCTGGGTGTTCTGAGAGTGGAAGGTGGACTCCGTGTCCTGTGCAGAAGCCGGTGACACCCACTGAGCAAAAGCAGGAAGGCTACACCACACACTTTCTCAATCCCAGCACCCGGCCCTTCGGGCCATGCTGTTAGACCACAGGGGCATGCTGTGCTCTGCCTTGCTTCTGAGGGAACACGGCCTTGAGGACACTGGAATTTTAGCCTGTGAGTCACAGGACACACAAGCAGGGTTACGACAAGATTGTAGTTGCACATAGAATGATCTTTCTTGTAGCACAACTCCTGCTCTACACACTACAATATGGTTTGCAAGTCAGGCAAGGGGCTGGAGATTGAAACACACACACACACACACACACACACACACACACACACACACAGGCCCCAAGAATGCCCCCTTTAGTGTGTTCCAGGGCAGCTTATATAGGGTCTCTTTGACTAATGGCCACGCCCTAACTCTCAGCTGCAAGTCCACCAGAAACCACTCCCCAAGTTGTTTACTCCCACAGGTGGGGGGGCGTGTCACAGGAAATTAAGGGTCTGGGGGTCCACAGTCCGCAACACTTTTCGAATCCCTGGTGCCTTCCGGGTTGGAAGGAACAGAACTGGGAGTAGAACGACCAATGAGAAGTCTTTGCGCTAGTGAGAGATCATGGGTGACCGCCGCAGGGCGGCCACAGCAGAGGGGAGCACTGATTCATTTTGTTGTGGTGTCACTGAATAGCAGTGGAGGTGAGAGGAAGGCAAGAAGATGGCTCCCAAGCTTCTGTTTTGGACAAATGGGGAGCTGGCTGGAAGGCTCCAAATGCCATTTTCCACGGGCCCTGGGGCACGAGACAGGGAAGTGAGTGTGAGCCCAGTGGCTTTGACTGTCCCAAAACACCTGTTGGCACTTGTCTCAACCATCAACAAATGATTCTTCCTTCAGAGATGCAGAACAGACAGCCGATGGCAAAGGGCTACCTGGAGCCAATGGGAAACTCACCCATTCATTGAGGACACTGCCAGGACTTCCTCTGTGCCCGACTTAGTCTGTGTCTGTGTGTGTTCACAGACAAACAAGTGGGGGAGAAACCCTAAATTCCAGTCCATGTCCCAAGAGGCCAAACTGGGAACACTGTCGGAGTCACCGATTACCTGCCTGAAGACTTCATACAAAAGACGCCCTTTGAGGCGGGCTTTGAAGTATGAGTAGAAGTTCATTATGCTGCTCAGAGATGAAGCACACCTCAGATACAAAGAGCAGCGTAAGCAGAGACCCAGAGCAGTGGGAGAAAATGGCAAGTAGCGTACTAGGACTGGGTGGGAGGTCGTCCAGAAATGGGAGAGTGCAATGAAGGCTGGAAGCTAGGGAAGGACGGACCCTGATGGCCTGCTAGTGAACGTGAACAACAGTGAGCTGTTGAAGCCACCGTAGAGAGCACACTAGCAGCTGCCATGAGCATGTGAGATGCTGTGAAACTTTGGCATAGCAGCTTCATGTGTTGATATGTTGCCCTGGAGAAACAGTAGCCCATGACTGGAGCAGGTCATTTTATAACACAAAGGAGATATATAATGCTATGAATATCATTATGTATCTCCTTCATGATATACATATACATACATACATACATACATACATACATACATACATATATATATATCGAGAGAGAGAGAGAGATTGACAGTAAACTAAGTACCTCTCTTGAAGAATGAACACGAACAAACAACATTTGACGCCACAGCAACAACGGTTAGCTCACACACATTTTCTGGCTGGTTTCCCATGCCATTCCCTAACGAAAGAAGTCTGGGATTCTGGAGAAAAGACTGGATTGGGGCTGAGCAATGAAAGGCTAAGACGAGCCCGGAGCATCTTGTGGTGCCAGAGAATAAGGACTCAGTAACGGAGGATGGAGCCTGTGAGAAGGATGCAGAGCCAAGCTGGAGGATGTCCTTCTAGCCAAGGCGGGAGCAACTGGAGCAGAAAATAAATAATGATAGTACTGGATTGTTAGGAATTTATTTTTATTTCAGCCCAGTTTTAGATTTATAAAGAGGTACAAAGATACAGAGGGTTTTCATGTACCCTGCACCTACTTTTTCCTGTTGCCAACAAGTCACATTAGTATGGTACACTTGCTCCAATTAATGAATCAACATGAATACATTTTTGATACATTGTTAACCAAAGCCATGCTTTCTTTTGGTTTTCTTAGCTCTGCTGTTTTAGTTTTCTGTTTGTTTGTTTGTTTCTCATCAATGGAGGTGAAGCCCAGGGCTCTTCATGAGCTTGGCTAGTACCCTGCTCTCAGCTCCACCCTCGACTCTCAGTGACTCAATGAATGACTTTTACCTGTCCCAGCTCTCCTCATTCCAGCCCTCCTCCCAGGATACTGCAATCCATATAGCTCGTGCGTCCCGTTAGGCTCCCTATGGTTGAGAGGCTTCCCCAGGATCTCCTTGATCTTCGTGACTTCGACAGCTTTGAATAGTGCAGTTGGGTACTTGGTTTGGATCTGAAAGCTCACAATGGTCTCATGATTAAAGCGGGGAGTAGATTTGGGGAGGAACAGCACAGGTGGAGTGCAGAGCAGTGAGAAGGACACTCAGCTGGTGATGCTGACCTTGATGCCCTGGTTGAGGTAGTGTTTGATGCGCGCTTCTCTGAACTGCTTGTCCCCATCTTACACACTCTACTCTTCAGGAGGAGGTTCAGGGTGGAGCAATGATGCTCCACCTCCTCAAAGGTGACAGAGGATTTTAACCCAGACTGTAGTAAAAGTCTGTTGGTCCATACTGTTATAAATGATTGTATAAGTAAGCAAATGGAGAAGACAAGCAGTCCCTCGCAGTTAATAATACACATCAAGAAAGGGATTCATGGGAGGACACATGTCTGAATCCCCACAGTGCTCAAGAGGCTGGGGCAGAAAGATCATGAGTTCCAGGTCAGCCTAGACTACACAGAGACAGGGAGAGGGGACTAAGAAATCACCACAGTGTATGGCAATCATCAGATGGGTGAGCTGAGAAGGGCACTATTCTTGCCCTCAAACCTCCTGCTCTTCAGAAGAGTCAAGATCACAAAGAGGAACGGCCGCAGAGCGGTTGCCATTGAAAGAGTATCGGGAAACAGGATAAACACAATAGTGGGATCTTGGGTAGGGACCTGTGGCAGCAAGCGGAGGTTTGTGGCCACCTGGGGAAGGGTGGTGAGCTCCACAGCTCAGGTGGTAGGACTGAAGCAAGGTGAAGTTAGAGTATTGTACTACGATTATGTAAGATGTTAATATTAGGGGAAGCCAGGTGAGGGGTGTGCGGCAGCCAACTGTTCTATTTTTTACTCCTTTTCTGTAAGTCTAAAATTAGCTTAAAAATAAAAGGTTGAAAAAGTTGCCACATAAAAGATTTAGGGCAGATCTGTGGAAGGCCTCTGGTGGCAGAGCTAGGAGGTGCTTTGGTGGGGTTCTGAAGGGCACCTGTTTCCAGTACTTGAGGAAGGGCCTGGTAGGAGACCTGGTCAGTTAGCTACAAGGACTCAGACCCAAGAACACTCTGAGTCCCTTTAGGACTGGAAGATTCCTCCAGCACAGATTTGTTCAACATGCTAGTCTACAGTTGGCCAGATGGCCTATGTCTCCAGGCCAGCCTCTAGTCCCATGTTATTGGCCGACACTGTGTTCCCCTTTTTCTCCCCTACAGTATTCTGCTGGCAGGGACAGTCCTGAGTACCCGTGCAGGGGGGTATCCATCCTTGGATGACAGAGGGCACAAGGTGAGACTGAAGTTGGGGGGAAGGCTTGGCAGGCAGGAGAGCATGTGGGTACTCTGGAAGGAGGGGGCTCAGACAGTGGTTAGCTGCAGAGTGGGGCTTAGCAGTGGGAAGGGGGAAAGGGAGGGGGCTTTCCTTCTCAAGAGGCCCTTTCATGTTGAAATCAGCCTGCGTGAGTGCTGGCGGCCCAGGAGCCCAGCCGGGGGAAATGTGAGAGCCCCCTTATCTCCACTCATGTCATAGCGCCGTCTGCGGTTCCCAGCCGACCAGCAAGGATGCATTAGAAGAGGGGGTGGAGGGGTGCTCGTCAAGACCTTTGGGCTGGGATCACTCAGTTAAGGGAGTTTGGAAGAAGCAGGTTCCATCCATAGTAAAGAGCTAGAAGTGGGCATGGACTGGGCACACTGCATCTTGAAGCAAGGACAGTGAGGGGCCTTAGGGCCTGCAGTTGGGGACTTGGCAAGAAGGCCTATGGTGATACCCTTATCAAATGCCTGAATGTACTATGCAGCATGCCTTTCATGGGCTCTAAGCGTGCAGGCACAGCTTACACACCCATAGGGCCCAGGCACTCGCCCCATCTTGGGAGAGGCATGAGGTGCAATGCTAGCTCCACTCCATATTAACTTCTCTGTCCTAGGCTGGAAATACAGAACATTTGACTGGGGAGGTTGTGGCCCCACATTCTTTGGGACACTGTCTGCCCAGGAGTGACCCCTGCTGTCCAGACAATCTTGGAGACAGAAGACTGAGCCTATTGACTTCCTAGCGCTTGCATTGGGTGTTCCTGTTGTTGGGCCCTTGTCACCCTATGGCCTCATGCTGCTCTTCCTCAGACTGTGAGGTGCTTTGTAAATCAGCCCCTGCAGGACAGAGGTGGGTGAAGCCAACATCTGGCTTGTGGGGCATTATTGGGGCCCACAGCTGGAGCTGTCAACAGCTGATGTTTTTACAGACACCATTTGCCTGTGCAAGTTCCTGGCCTCCAACACATTCCCACCACAGAGAGGGCCCCACCCTCCTCCCCCACTACACAGGGATCTAGAAGATGCTGGCTGCTGGCTAGAGTTAGGTCATCAAAATAGTCTATGCTGCATAGGGATGGGAGTCCAGAAGACCCCACAGAGGTGTAGTCAGAAATGGGATAAGGTGAAGGGGAGAGTTCAGTAGCCTCTGGGTGCCCAAATATTCCTGGGTGACCTCAGGTCAGTCTGTCCCTCTGTCTTGTCAACTTAAAATAGCCTGCTATCTGAGCCCCTTCTTTCTCCCCATCATGCTGGCAGCCCTGACTGAGGGGATGAGTCTCCTCTTTAGTCCACCAGAAGGAAGCACAGGCCTCGCCTTTCCCTGGCATCCAGAGCAAAGGACAAGGGAGTAGCAGGGGCTTTGTAGCTCTTAGCGCAATCATTTAACTGGTCCCAAGTAAGATTCTGGAGTGGAAACAGGCAAGGGAATCTGAGAGTAGCAAGGGCCTGACAAAGGACAGTTTTCTCCTGGTGTCATAAGCTCCTAGGACTTAGCCCTCTATAAAGCCTGCCGTGCCCCCCCAACCCTCACACACATGTGCACACATTCAGAGGTCATTCTGAGATTCCTGTTAGACTCCAGTGAGAAGGTAGAGAACGGTCAGGCTGACATGGGGTAGGAAAAGAAGGTTAACTTTCAGATCTCATGTAGTCTATACAAAGCTGTATGGGCAAAGGCATCCGCGTCTAGACTTTTGTTCAAAGTCAGGCATCAACTCAATGACTATATTCTGAGTGCACACAATGTGCCTGGCATTACATGAAGCACTTTCACAGAGAGGCAACTGCCATTAGTCAAGCGCTTGCTATGTGGCATGCGGTCATGTGCACAATGCTTTTGGATCTCCACAGAATCCTGCGGGGGCCAGGGGTGTGTGTGACTCCAAACGTGCCCCCCCCATGGGGGAGAAGGGTTAAAGTGAGTGAGGGCCAGAGAGTCAAGTCACATGCTCTGGGTCTCCCAGGTAGAAAGTGGCAGAGCTAGGAGCCCACCCTATTTCACAGTCCCTACACCATCTGTCTCAGAAGAAAGCAAGGATAAAAGCCATCTGCACGAAGAAGAGAGGCAGGCAGCAAGAAAAGAGCTCTGGCAAGGCGCCAGCTTTCTCCCTGGGACTTGGGGGGGGCTTGGAGAGATGGGGGTGGATCCCTCTGAAACCCCACCCCAGACTTATCAAGCCCCGGTTCCCTGAGGGTGGAGAGAATGTTGTTTGGGCAAATGAGGCCTCTGTCGGTGTGCCTGCATGGAGCTGAGGGTCAAGAGCAATGGATGCCAAAACCGCGGGACCCAAGAAAGCACAAAGGGCACAGTTAGCTAGATTTCCAGGAATTCTCAGTGGACAATCACTATAAGTGATTTCTGAGCAAAGGGTGATACTTTCTGCTTTGTGAATCTGAAGGATCTGGAGATGTCAGCATGTCCCGTCCCTCAGCAGAGAGTGGAGGTGTCAGCATGTCTCTCAGCAGGAGGATGGCAGACAGTGGAAGCCAGCCATCCCTGTCTAGCAACTTCTACATAGGCACTGTCCCACACTTCTTAGAGCTGGAGGGCAGGACTCGACACACACCCATTTTACAGAGGGGAAACTGGGGCTCTAAAATGGGACCTGGCTAAGAAGAGGACAGGTGCAGGCTGGCAGCCCAGAACCTGTTTAAATTTGTGCTGCCGTAACATGGAGATTTGGGCTGTCATTCATGATGATGAGAAACATATCCCTCCTAGGTCTGGAATCTGAAAAGTCCAACCATAAGGTGCCAGCAGGTTGAGTATGCAGTGCCGGCGCTTCTGTGTGTCCGGAAGAACGCCTTCTAGTTTGGTTCTCACATGCAAGAGAGGCAGCCAAGCTCCCTCTTGCCTCTTGTTTGTTTGGTTTTTGAGGCAGAGCTTCACTGTGTAGCCTGTTTCCTCTTTTCTCAGCCTCCCAAGTAGCCTGGGTGTTATGCATGAGCCACCACACCCAGCTTCCTTTAATAAGGGAATTAATCCCATTACTGAGGATAAGCCCTTAGGACCAAATAATCGCCCAAAGGTTCCTGCCACCTCTCTATACTATTATATTGAAGATTAGTTTTCATCCTTGTGAATGGAAGGGTGGGAACATGTTCAGTCCACAGGAGAGTTGTGCTGGTTAGCTTTTATCAACTTGGCACGAGCTAGAGTCATGTAAGAGGAGGGAGCATCACTTGAGAAAATCCCTCCATTGGATTGGCTGGTAGGCAACTCTGTGGGACATTTTTCTTGATTAATAATTGATGTGGGAGGACCCAGCCCTGTGGGAGGTGCCACCCCTGAGACGGTGATCCTGGAAGGTAGAAGAAAACAAACTGAGCAAGCCCTGAGGAGCAAGCCAGTAAGCAGTGTCCCCCTCGCCATGGCCTCGGTTCAGTTCCCGCCTCCAGGTTCCTGCCGTCCACGAGTTCCTGCCTTGGCTACTACACTCAGTGATGGACTGGGTGTTGTAAGATAAAATAAACCCTTCCCTTCCCAAGTTGCTTTTGGTCATGGCGTTTATCAGAGCAATAGAAAACAAACTAGACAAAAGCCATAGACTAAAACACCCTCAAACATAGACTCTCAGAACAGCCCCTTGAGTGGCAGCAGAAAGAGCCTCCGAGCCCACGGCTAGGTTTTGGGCACGTGATTTCTGCTCCCAGAATCTCTTGGACAGCAATAACTCCATTATACAGTTCTGAAAGAGAACATGCAATCTAATATGCTCCCTCCCTTTCGTTTTCGTTTTAAATCATCTGCAGCATCCATGATGACGGTTTCTGCTAGAATTGGAAAGAGGATGGCATTTGGGGCCCAGGGTCCAGCCTGAGCAAAAGCATAGCTCCTGGAGAGGCCATGTTGGGTTCAGGTGGGTTGAGCCTAGAGTGTCCAGAGCAAGAGATAGGAAGAGAGTGGGAGTTGACGCTGACGGGCTGAAAAGAGTGCCAAGGTTCTCCAGGCCAGCTCCTTACCCTGGACCACACCAGAATCTGCCTCTCTTCCCCTTGGCCATATTACAGGCTCTGAGGAGCTAAAAGAGCATTCCATCTTGGATAACCTGGTATCTTCACATGCGTGTGGGGAAACTGAGGTCTGGAGACGCAATGCAACTCAGACAAAGAAAACCTCTGTCAGCCATAACTCTGCACAGCCTTTGGTTGATGCTCCATACCTATCATTCACTCAAAGCACCGGAAATGCCTAGAGCCTCTTCTGAGCCAACCTCCTCAGCTCCTGCGCCCTCCTCAGTGCCTAGGACACTATATATATATATATATATATATATATATATATATATATATATGCCTCTACACAGCATATAGGGACTCAAAACACATTTACAGCATCAGTGTAAGGATGGGTCAGCAGGTGGTGGGGGCTTCAAGATAGCAATGAGAGCTCAGCCCAAGGGCCAGTGAGCTGAAATGGAGCCCATACTGCACTCTCCGGGCCATGTGCCCAGAGCGAGGCTGCATACAAAGGTGGTGCCTTTGCCAACTTCCACTGTGACACTGGGTGAGAGGGTGGCATGATAGAGACTTCAGGAGGCCAGGAAATCAATCTCTTGTCTTCTCTTCTCTAAATAGGCAACCCATCACTCCTCCTCCAGAGGACCCTTGGTGAGTAGAAGAGCTGTGTCCCTCTGTTGGCCCTAGTCAGCTAATTAGTTAATGTGGGAGCTCTCTGAGTCACTGCCTCTGCCTGCTCATGCACACAGAGTTGCTCACCAGCTAACCCAGCCCCAGTCCTCTTGATGCATACACCTTCTCTCTTTACTGCCTTGCACACCAACTGTGGAACTGTGGGAGTTCCTTCTTCAAGTGTGTTCACCACGAAAGAGCACTTAATAGACACTGCCCTCTAGAACCTCGAATGGTGATGACATAGGACTTTGGAGATGAGGAGACCATGGCTTCACAAAGGTAAGTCACTTGGCCAAGGTCACTCAACAAGGACATCTTGGATTGTACCTGAAATCTGTCTTCTCTGAAATTCATGCTTTGCCAAGAACTCTCCCTCTACATGCCAAGGCAGGGCAGTCCCCCTGGACACGTGCCTCGTAGCACCCCCTGTTCCTTCCCCTCCAGGACGAGGCATCTGTGTCTCCATCAGATTGTTTGGCCATGGACTGAATATGCCACCTGCATTACTCTAGGCAAGAGCTTCCACCTGGCTCCTTAGAAAGGGACAGATGGACTCTTGTCCCACTCACTAGTCCTGCGATGGAGAGATATGGCCAAACTGAGATCAGGGCCTGTTCAGATACAGGACTAAGCTGTGGAGGTGATCAGGTGAATACCCATCTCTCTCCTTGGCGGGATGGCCCAGGGTAGGGGTATTGGCAAGTTCCTCCTCTCTACCCAAATTTTGGTTTGATTCCAGCTGCGTTCTAAGTTTTGCTCCATCTGATGGTGAGTGGCTGTGAAGGAGTCACTGATGCCCCATCTCAGGAACACCTCAGAGCTGGGTGAGGATGGACCTTCCTGGTGGCCCAATCTGCTATGGGCACCACCTGACCGAAAGAACAAAGGAAAGGCTACTCCACATAGGCAGCCTAGTGTCACGCTGTTCATCCAGTAGTGTTGGTCAGAAGGCACTAGACATTCCTATCTGTTGAGTGTCTCAAACCCTCGGCTTCTCGTAGTGTGAAGACTGCATTTCATCGTGAAGAGAGGAGAGGGCAAAACAGATGGCCTGGCCAGGCCGAGGGTTGAGAGAACGGAGAGTGAGCAAGCAAACATCCCATAAGCAAGATGGAACAGGTCAGGATCCTCAGCCAGCTCTGTCACCGATTTGCAGTGGCCCCTGTGGCCAGTCATTCTTTCTCTTCAAGCCTCTATCCGGGCCATATTTATCAGGCTGCAGGGGACTGGAGAAGGACAGGTTCGAGTGCCCTCTGAAGTCCCACCAGTGCCAACATCAAATGCCAGGAGAAAGAAATCTCCTTTTCTAGGCTAGCTCTGGAGGTGGGTGTTTCTGCAACTCACAGCTATGCAAAAGCAAAAACCAAACTTTGGAAATTCCAAGTGTGTCTGTGGCTGGGAGCTGAGGGAGGAGGCAGCCCGGTAGAACTGTTTGCCTATGACTCAAAGCCTTGTAGGGGGTACAACACACATTCCCCCAGATGGAGCTGCCCAGCGTTACTACATCCCCTGCTGCCCACCCAGCTTGACCTCAGTGCCCCCCCAACACCTCCACCCTACTGGTTCCCCTTGACAGGACTGTCCAACGCTACCACATCCCCGCTGCTCACCCAGCTAGGCTTCAATGCCCCCCACCATCTCCACTCCGACTGGTTTCTCATGCTTGACTCTCTCCGAGAGAAGCCAAAAGCCGAAGGAGGCTCTCTGGCTTGTGCTTGGAGACCCACTAATCTTCAGGTCGTCCTTAATATCGCCACTCTAAGTATGCAGAAAGGATGTGTGGGGTAGGAGGAAAGAATATTTTACTTGCCCAGTCAGTCCCTTCTTGTGCCAAGGGCAGTGTTTACTCCCTTTCAGACACTCTGTTTCTCTTACCCCTCCTCCTCCTTTTAGGTTTCTTTGAAAGACGGTCCTTCTGTGTAGCCCAGGCTGGCCTCAAACTCACAGCCCTCCTGTCTCTGCCTTCTAAGTGCTGGGACTGCAGGTATGTGCCACCATATTTTTCTCTCTTTGATCATCAGAAACTTTCTGAGTTGTTCACGGAGAACAGGCTACTCAGGAGGCTGAGGCAGGAGAATCACAAGTTCAAGGTCTGCCTGAGCTATGTGGAAAATTCAAGGTCAGCCCTGGCAACCTATTAAGATGATGTCTCAAAAATAAACCAATAAAGGCAGGTGTGCTGGCGCACCTTTTTAAGCCCACCACTCAGGAGGAAGAGGCAGGTCTCTGTTAGTTTGAGTTCAGCCTGGTCTATATAGCGATTTCTAAGTCAGCCAGCGATACAGCGAGCCCTTGTCTCTAAGGAAACAAAAGGTGAAAAGTGACAGAGGAAGACACAGAACACTGACCTCTGGCTGAATTTGTACATGCACCCCCCCTGCACACACACACACACACACACACTCATACCACAGACACACGCACGCACGTGCACACACACACACCACAGACACACACATGCACATATATGCACACATATACACCCCACACACAAACAAATATAAAAGACAAAAGAATAAAAAGAGATTGAGGACAGCTTAGAGGGAGACCATTTGTCTAGCATGTGGGAGGCTCCATCCACAGCAAGAGAACAGAAGCCTTCCCTGAGGGTGCTGCCATTGCTTACCTTAAGTTCGCCCAAGAAATGGAGAGATAAAATTTCAAATCCATTGTCCAGGTCCTGCCAGTGCCCAAGAACATGGTATAGATGATGCAGCAAGAAGCCTCCCTGACAGTTGGGCCTTATCATCTGACTGACAGTTGAGGTAGGGCCTGGCTTTGAGGTCAGGTACCAGCCGCAACCTGAACAGCTGTGGGAGTGATCTGGGGTTCAGAAGGACTGTGGGAACACTGTGGGCTAATATGCTCTGGGTATTGTGTCCTTACTGTGAGGAGACTGTGGAAGTTGTCATCTCCAGATTCCCACTTCTAGAAGCTGTCAGTCAAAGCCAGGGGACAAAACCGAGCAGGTCTCCCAAGCACAGAGAGGCTGTGAGCGGATGGGAAAAGCAGCAAGCAGAGACATGGCGAGACATACTGGAGTCTGGAAGATAGTGAGAGGGACAAAGAATGGGAAAGAAAAACCAGATAGATTCAGAACGGAAAAGACAATAAGAAACATGGGCTGGAACAAAAAGGGCCTAGAAGCAAAGAGATAGAGAAGTTGGGGCAGCCAGAAGACCATGATGGAGGAAAGTCAGCAGAAAGACATGACAGAACCCACAGATGGTAGAGTGAGCAGGAGAAGGGGAAAAGGCAGGGTGGAGCCAGTGGGAGAAAGGTCAGGCCTAAGGCTGCCCTGCTGTGGCCAGGGCCATCTTCCCCTTTACTGGCCCTTCTTTTTGTCTTTATCCCCCTCTTTCCAACTGTTCTCATTCAGGACACAGAGGAAAACCAATACCATTGGTATAGCAATCTGGGCTTCAAGGGCCTGGAGGCCTGAGCCACCACAGGCCTACCTTTGCTTCCCTAGGCTTCCCCGAGGGTGGCAGGTTGAGTGGCCCAGACCTGTAGCTCATTGGGCAGGACAGTTTGGGTTTGGCCCCAAGGACAGCTGCCCAGGAGATGCCGGTATGGTACCAGAGTTATTCCACAGTGGAGAGCATGCTCCTTAGCCCTGCTTTGGCTCTTCTCCTTTTGCCTTGCTTGTCAGGATCTCTAGCATCTTGCTGATGACATAGTATACCTTTCTCTGGGCTGAGGGCTACAGGGTGTCTTGCAGTTCCTATTGCTGTGATGAAATGACAGGATGAAAGCAAGTTAGAGAGAAAAGGGTTTATTTGGCCTACACTTCCAGATCTTGATTCATCACCCAAGGTTGTCAGAGCAGGAACCTTGTGGCAGGAGCTGATGCAAAGGCCATGTAGAGCAAGCTTACTGGCTTGCTCAACATGACTTTCTTAGCCTGCTTTCTTATAGAACCCAGGACCACCAGTACAGGGGTGGCACCACCCACAATGGGCTGCTGCCCCATCAATCACTAATTAAGAAAATGCCCTACAGGTTTGCCTACAGCCTGATATTTTTAGGAATTTGTTTGTTTTGGTTTATGAGACAGGGTTTCTCTGTGTAGCCTTGACTGTTGTGTACAAGGCTGGCTTCAAACTCAGAGAGATCCACCTGAGTCTGCCTGCCAAGTGCTGGAATTAAAAGCATGCGACACCACCCAGCTCTGCTGCCAGGTCTTATGAAGGCATTTTCCCAATTGATGTTCTCTCCTTTTAGATGAGTATATCTTGTGTCAAGCTGGTATAAAACTAGCCAGGACACAAGGTGAAGGGCTGAGGGCCCTGTAGGAATTCCTTAATATGTTTCAGGTAGAGCTGGCTACCCTGCCTCCTGGACCCATTTGTATACCAACTCCCCTCATCCTCTGCTATTGTACCCTCTCACCGAGGCCTAGATCACCCTGACATGCTGCCTCAGCCCTGTCTCCACTTAACCATTGGCCCCAAATGCCAATTCTCCATTCCTAGCCCTTGGGTCCCAAGAAACCAGGATGCTGAGCAGCTATTCAGAACTATCATGGCCTCCACTTGTTTAACCCCAGGGAGAGGCCTGTAGTAACCCAGGAAACCTCTATCTACCATCCAAGCCCTGTCTGGCTCAGTTACCCCTCTTCTGCCATCCACTAAAAGCCTACATCAGGGAGTAACCAATGTGAGGGGCTCTCTTCTAGCTGGCACACCTCCCTCCTGCATGCCCTGAGCTATCTCATTTTCTTTTGTTTCTAAGGTGCTTACTATGTAGCCCAGGCTGGCCTCTACCTCCAAAGAACTAAGGTTTTAGGTATATGCCACCATTCCTGGTTGCATCCCTCCTCCAGACCCTTCAAGACATAAAGAAAGCCCATTCAGCCCCTGTTCAGCAGTGCGTCCAGTGCCAGATGCTCAGATATGATCCCAAAACTTTATAGCACTTGGGAGTCGAGCTTTCTAGGGCCAAGCAAAAGGAAAAGGTGTGTGCGTGTGTGTGTGTGTACGCACATGTGTGCATGTGCATGTGTGTTCCTTCCTAGCAGTAGTGTGCTGCAGAGCACCAGGCATTTTTCAAGGGGAAGTAGTGGAGAAGGTGACAGGCGCTGCACTCAAAGGGCCTGGGGACTACATTTGACCTGGTTTGCTACAACAGCTGCTTCAGACTCAAAAAAAAAAAAAAAAAGAAAATAGCTCTGTGTGGAGCTTGTGGGATGTTCTGCATGGTCCAAAGCCCATTTCTCACTGCCTGGGAGGGCACCCAGACCAGAGCATCCTGGATAGTTTGGGGAAAAGGACAGGTGCCTCTCTTCTACCATATCCCTTCTGTCCTGAAGAGCCTGGCATTGCCCCTCTCTCTGGCAGTTAGAGCCCTCAGTAATGACACGGAGAGGATACAACCTCCCACCATGGGAGTGGAGGAGCCTGGCAGTCACCATCCCAACCTCTCTCCAGAAACCGATGCCTTTTCCCTTCCTTCTGCCTCCTGCCATGTCACACTTAGGTCCTTGGGTGGCATCCTTTCCCCCATTCGAGCTGTCACCAAGGGATGGCCCCCCACGGGGTGTGCCCTGCCTAAGATGAAGCAGTGTCCCCAGACTTTCTGCTCATTTTGTACCTCAGAGACAGGCTGGGTTCCCACCAGTAAAAATGGTTCAGGCAGATCTCCCACAGTGCAGTCAGGACTTTCTGAGGCCCCAAGTGACCAAAACATTGAGTAGCATCTCTAAATAAGTGTTCCCAGCAGAGAGAAATGTCTCAGTTCCGTACACAGGTTCTCTTCGGGCCATCTCTTTGTAGTACAAGGGCCCACAGGGTTGACCATATGGCACCCTCCAGAGATAGCCACCCCTTTTAAATAATCACTAGAGGATTGAAAAAGAAAAAAAGAAAAAGAACATTTGAGGAGTAATTCCTGGGTTAAAAGCTAAGATGCACCATTTCCTAGCTGTGTGAAATGGAGTACATCCTTAACCTCTCTGGACCTCCACTTTGTCATCTGCCAAAAGGATGACAATTACTAGTGCCTTCCTGTACTATGGACCCTGTGATCCCCATGTCAGGCCGGGACGTGTGGCCTTCACTTATCTCTTCAAAGATGTGTAAGGCTGGGAATACGGCTCAGTTACTAGAGCTCTTGTCTTGCATGAGAAAGAGCCTGGCCTTGGTCCCCAGTCCCCATATTCCAGGTTTGGTGCACACCTGTAATCCCAGCACTCTGGAGATGAAGGCAGGAGGACCAAGGGTCCAAGGTCATCCTTAGTTACGTGGTGACACTGAGGTCAGCTTGGGTGACAGGAGACCTTGTCTGAAAGCAAAAAGGAAAAGAAGACTAGAAAGAGGAAGAGGAGATTTGTTAAACACCCGCTCTGCAGCCGACCCTGCTCTAAGACCTTGAGGTACCCGAGGCAATGAAGAAAAGTGATAAAGCCCTGTCTTTGAGCGGCATTCCTTCTAGAGGGAGCAGATGTTCAATAAATCCCTAACATAGCAGCAAGTGGTAACAAGTCCTCTAAAGACAAGGCAGGGTGAGGGGACAGAAGGTACCAGCATTGGGGCCTTACACTGTTCCATCTTCCTGCCCAGCAAGGAGCCGAGCCCTGCCTTCTCCTGTGTCCATTTGGCTCCTCGTTTGTGAGCAACTGAGCCAGGCAGACTGAGCAAGAGTGATCTGGAAACCCAGTGGCCTGGCCTATTTCTGTCCCAGGGCCCTGGAGCTGATCCAGCCCTGATCCCAGCCTCCACTGCTTTTTCAGTTCCAATTTCCAAGTTGGCCATGTCTCCCTTTTCCTCTGGCCAGTCTTCCTTGCTGCCTCCCAGCAGCCAACCTCAGTACTCCTTGGAGCTTGAGCCCATCCCTGACGATGCTCCCCACTGGCATGCCATCTCCTCCTCTGAGTATACTTTAAGGATGCCACCCTCCTCCACCCCGGGCTAGAAGGCAGCAGCTCAGAGCAGCTGGGACTTCACTGAGCTGGTACTAATGCCATCTCCTATAACTTGACAGGAGAGCAGGCTTTCCAGAGACCCGGCACAGGGCCCCTCCTCCTCCAGCCTCAATGCCAAAGTACCAAAGATACTGTGTCCTGCAAGGAATGGGGTGTGTCAAGGAGAGGAGCACCCCCAGGGTGTTTTCAGTCTTTGGGGGGGTACTGCAAGAGAGAGTCTTTGTGAGGCCGTGTAGCCCTCAGGACATCTCCACAGCAGACACTTCTTGAGGCAATCCTCAGTGTTCCTTTCAAATGCATCTGCAGTTATACTCTGATGGTTTTTCACACTGATGAGTCAGCTATGTGCAAACAACGACAGTTTGGGGATTTTGTTTTCAAATCTGAGAACAGAACTAAGGACCTAAAGCATATCAGGCAAGCCTCTACTACTAAACCATACCCCTCCCCAGCCCCAAAGACACATTTTAATATCCTTGAGAACATGTATACTAATGATAGCTAACAGTTATTCTATGCTTACTATATGCCAGAGCCTGTCCTCTGCATATCACATACATTAGCAAAATTGTTCTTCACAACAAACCTTGGAGGCAGGGCCGATTATTAACCCCATTTACTTCTGAGGAAATTAGGGGAGAGAGAGGTTTAATATCCACCCCAAGGTCAGGCATCTAGCAAATGACAGAGCTGGAAAATTAGCGCAGACAGTCTTGACTTCTGGAATCCATGTGTTTAATGGTAGCACTAGACAGCTATAACGTCCTTAAATTATAAAATATATTTCTGCACAAAAGACTCTGTATAATGTTGGTGCCCAGCTTGAGGGACAGCAAGGCAATGAACATCTGTGATTTTAGCACCCAGCCTAGGAAATAGAGCATCACATTCATGTGCTGTCACTTTCTGCTTCAGGAGACATCGGGCGTATTTCCCCATATCACTCCAAACTCTTGGAGGATGTGGCTCATTACTGTTTAATAATGAGCTCTCCTCCTTCTGGGCCCCATAGACCCCCTGAGACTTTGTCTGCCAGGGCTCCTGGTGAGGTGCTGGTATGTGCTTCTCTGCCCCTGCCAGGATAGGTCCTGGGACACAGTAAGGAAGGCTAGGATTGGTGAATAGGCTAGAGGCCCTGCCCACTGCCTGCCTCTCCTGGCATCAGGTGCTGTCTCAGCCAGGCATGAACGCCTTTTCTCCTGTTGGTGCCCATTGGCTGGTGCTCCTGGCAGATGGGTGAGGACAGGAAGGAGGAATGATCAGGAGAGGAAGGGAGGAGGTGAGACCTCACTGGGATTGGGCCCTGCAGTGGGGCCTGCAAGGCACTAAGCTAGCTCAAGCCGACTGCCTCTGGCTGCTCCAGCTCAGCCATAAGGTTCAGGGCCAGGGACTGTACCCTTGGACCCTTACAGCTTTGGCTTCCTGAATGCTGTAGTCACAGGTGTGCATCACCACAGCCTGTCACTTTAGTTATTGTTGCTTAGATGGGCTCTCACATAGCCCAGGTTGACCTCAGTATGTAGCTAGGATGACCTTAAACTCGTGACCCTTCTTTCCCTACCTCCAGAGTTCTTGGTTTTGGGTTAGGTACCGCAACACTCAGTTTATGTAATACTGGAGACTCTGCCACCTGAGCCATAGCACAAACCCCTGCGTCACAAGAAAGAGCCAAAATCTGTTGTCTGGTATCTCTCAGTACTGGCCCAGTCCAGGTAGTGTCTTTTCTCTCTTCTTCCTTCTACAGTGACTGTTGGGAAGAAGGCTTAACCCGGTTTATTCACTGTGCCCTACATCTCTGGCAGAAACAGAATGAACCTACTAGACAGCCAGCAAGGCCCAGCCGGCGTCTATCAGCTGCTACCTGGGTGGCTGGCCTGCTCTGACTTCAGCTCTGCCATCAGCTTAGCCAATGTGGCTTTGAGCTTCACAGCCAGCATCCGGCCTGCTTAGAGGGCACTCTTCTCTCCTCCCTGTACCCATTTAAGGGGCTGGACCTCCAGAAAAGGGAACTGTTTCAGGACATACTGGGGCAACAGACTTAAGTCACTGTCATGTCTTCAGGGCTCCAAGGGGCAGAAGGAGGCCTCTGTTTCTTCTCGTCCATTCCTCCATCCTCCATGGAAAGTGCTGAACACAGTGTTTGGCACATAGCTACAGGGCATTGTTGAGTGGTAAGGCTCTTGAGCTAAGGGACCGCAGTCTGAATTGTGGCTGTGCCACTTCCCAGTTGGGTGGCTTTGGGCATGTTGCCTAAGCTTCTTAGTCCTTTTTGTATCATGTGTAACCTGGGAGTGATGGTGTTTGTACCTACACCCTAAGGTGCCAAACATGCTAAACGGGTTGTTTACAAAGTGCCCCAAAGTGAAGTAGGTGCTACACACAAAGATTTGCTCCTTGTAGCTTTTCTGTTTTCAGGGGCTTGAAGGCAGGGCCAAGTGTTGCTCTGAGCCTTACCTTGAACATCTCTAGGCAAACCTATTGCCCCTAGGTGTGGAGCCTGAGCGGGTCTGGTTTCTTTGCCTCGTCAACTTCATTGAGCCTGCAGCTACTGCAGGTGGGCAACCCTCAGCCTCCGTGTAGATCAGCTACAAGACCCCCACCCCGTCTAGTGTGTGGGAAACTGGCTCAAAGGACAGGAAGCTGGGCCAGTGGTACTCCTGACTAGATCAGACTCAGATTGGTGAGGTCCATGGCAAGCAGAATGTGCAGGGCATCCTGTTCTCCCTGCCCTGGGGGAAAAGGGGAGGCTTTCCCTGCATTTCTTCCCTACAGTGGAGCCAGTTGGGACTTGGTACCTGAGATCCTCCTTCTGGGATTCCTTTGCATCAGTCTTGTTCCTCTGGGAGTTCAAGTCACAGGCTAGGAGGAAGAGTCGGGGCTGTTGGATTAGAAGGGGCTTCTAGCTACATGTTAGCAAGTCTGCATGGGAAGGAATGAAATGGCTCATGACTCAGTTCCATCCTAGCCTCTGCTTTTATTGATTTGGCCTAGGTCTGGGGTGTGGACATCTTGTTGATGTTTTCCCCTGAGTCCTGAAAGAGTAGTGCCAGGAGACAGAGCGCATTTGTAGACAAAGCAGGGGCCGTGAGGTGATTTGGAAATGCTAGGTAGAGCTATGGTTCCTGGCCCCAAGAGGTGCCTGGGCTAGTGAGGAGATAAAACAAGTAAGGCAACCACTCCCAGGCACTAGGACGTGCTCACTGGCAGGGATGGAAAGCGACGCCAGTGCCAGTATGCTTTGCCCAGGCTGCTGCAGAGGGGAGGACGCTTGAACTTGACACCTCAGTGCAGTCTATATTCAGAACTTTTTAATGACCACTTATTCCTTCCAGGAGCTGGAACATTTCCAGATGCCGTGGGTGCAGCATTAACCCAAAGGAAGCTCATGCCACCCCAGACTTCCATTCTAGTGAGAGTGCACCATGACAGCCCGTGGGAATGTGTGAAGCAGGACAGCAGAGGGAAGGTGTTACATGTGCGCGCGCGCGCACACACACACACACACACACACACACACACACAAGAGCTTCAGGAGAAAACGGGTGGGAAAGCGGAGGCCTTGTTTTAACGTCAGTGTTTGATGTGGCTGAAGTCTTGGCATCGAAAGCGAAAGTGGTAAAAGATGAGAAGAGGTGTGGGTGGGGTACAAGCCAGCTCATTCAGAAGGGAGCATTTCTCCTGGGGACATCAGGGGGCCAGAGCAGGAGAGTGATGCACATTTTGAAGGATGGCTCTGGCTTGTGTAGAGGGACTGTGTCACTGGCCCATCCTAGGTGATTTTTCTTTTTGCCCTTCCTTAGGGAAGACCCCACATGAGGCAAAGGTTGCAGATAACGAGCAAGGGGCAGGATGAACATCTGTCGAGCAAACCCTTCTTGCCTGGTTTTGTTTTACATGCTATTTGTATTAACTGCATTAGAAGTATTACATAATGATGGGGGAGTTAACTATATTGTTCCAATAACAGCTTTTCTCCTTAGCACCTTATGTACACAGAATATTAAGTTATTTCTTACTGTATATTTTCAAAGTAGGCAACGAGAGTTATGTTACTTTGCCAGAGCAGAAGTTGAGGCCTTTGCAACGAATGATTAAGCCTTCTTAGGGGGACTTCTTGTTCTCAGATAATTCGCTCTTTTTGAAAAGAGGATTAGTATTCGCCTAGATAATCTACCATGTAAATCAAGGCAGATGCTGACTCATTAGAGGAAGAAAACTTTTTTTTTCAATGTGTTCCAATATACTTTAGTACCACTTCTTTTGGAGATTGTTGCAACTCAAGAGACATACTGTTTGGTTGAATTCTTGTGGAAGATGGCTTTATCCTCACATTTCATTCATTTTTCTTCTTGTCCTCAGAATTTCACTGTGTTTTAAATCCCTTTATGAAAAATATTGAGTTTTAGTTAAGGATTTTATACATGAGGACATTGTATTTCCATCATTCCCACACACCCCCTTCAATGCCGTCAGGGTCTCCTAAACCATCCCTTCTCAAATCATGACCTCTTCTGTATTTTCTGAGTTCAATTAGTATTATACCTATTTGCACATGTTTAGGGCTGACCACTTAGGACTGGGGTCTTACCCTTGGAAACAAGTGAGCAAACACGCACACAACTGGTTCTCTCTCCCTCCACAGCGACTGTAACTCTTCCTCTGGAGGCGGGGCTTTGTGAGGTTGTTCTTCTATTCTTGTTGGCATGTCCATTGGTGTAGTCTTTGTGGGTTTTGTTGAGGCAACCATACCGTAGAAAGTTCATGGGACCTACATTTCTGTCCTGCCCACCAGGCATTCTCATGCACCAGTCATCTTGGTTCTTCCGCAATGTTTCACAAGTCTGGATGTAGGGATGGTGTTATAGGTGTTACATTTGGGGCTGAGGGCACCCCACAATTACTCATTCTCTGCCTTTTGGCCAGTTATGGATCTCTCTGCCAGTCCCCATCGGCTGGGGAAAGAAACTTCTTAGATGAAGATGAGAACTGCATTGATCTATTCAGAAAAGGAATTTACCAATTTAGAAGCCAACTGGAAATTGCTCTGATTTCAGAATATGGCAGTAATAGGTCTCATCTAGGGCCTAAGACCTCTCCAGCCATAGGTTCTTGTCTAAATTTATAGTGCCAGGCATGAGTTTCCTACAATTGAGGGGGCTTTGGGTCCAGTCAGACAGCAGTTGGTTACCCCTAAGGTTTAAACTCCATTATTGCACCATTGTGGGTGTCTTAAGAGTCCTGCAGTGGTGGTGGTTCTCAGGGTTTACATCTGGGTAGGACTTTTGGTAACTTTTTCTCTTGACAGCTTGTGCAGCGCCTTCTGGTACTGTGTAAGCTCACCCTCAGGAAGGAGCCTTCCAGATCAGTGTCAGCTTGACTTCTCCAGGTCCTGTGATGAAAGTCTGGTATCTTCAGCAATAGGGGATTACCTTCACATTCTAGCAGGCAATGAAGAGCAATGACAATAGCTTATACTACTTTGGGGGTCACTTGGACCCTGAACAACAACTCAAAGTGAGGTATCCTTAGACCTGCACTGGGATTTTTTTGTTAAATAGTCCATGGTGCCTGGGTAAAGCATTGTATGGGAGAACTGTATTAATGAGCTTGCGTGTGTGCATGCACGTGTGAGTATGTGCGTGTGTGTATGTGTTTAAGTAAGCTTATAAAATAGTAGGCTTCCTTGTGAATTTCCCAAACATTCTTATGTATCCCTTCTCTCTCTCTCTCCCTCTGTATTACTATCCCTCTCTCCCCCAGTTAAGCACCCCCATTTTCCATTTTCCCACTTCATGTTGCCTTATTTGTGGATCCAAGATCCAATCTTTAGGTTTTTAGAGTATCCTAGAGTAACCACAGAAGCCAGGAGAGTAGAAAAGGACCATGAGTTGGGGGAGAAGGAGCTCTATAAAATAGGAGAATATGCATTTCTCTTTCTAGGTCTGGGTTACTTCACTCAGTCTAATATTTTCCAGTTCTCATCATTTACCTGCAGATTTCATGATTCAGTTTTTCTTTATAGCTGAACAGAATTCCATTGTATAAATGTACTACATTTCACTATCTGTTCATCAGTGTATGAACATCAAGACTGCTTCCATTTTCTAACTATTACGATTATAGCAGCAATGAACATGACTGACCAAGTATCTGTGAAGTAAAATGTCAAGTCCATTGAGTATATGCCAAGACTCTTTTTTTTTTCTGTCTTAATTGGTACTTTGTTGCTGTTAAGAGATGCCATGGCAACTCTTAGAGAAGAAGTATTTAATTGGGACTGTGCTTACAGTTTCAGAAGTTTAGTCCATTATCATCACGGCAGAAAGCATGGCGGCATGCTGGCAGACGTGTGCTGGAAAAGTAGCTGTGAGTTCTGTACGGGATCCACAGGCAGCAGGAAGAGAAAGATACACTGAGCCTGGCTTGGGCCCTTGAAACCTCAAAGCCCACCCCTAGGGACACACTTCCTCCAACAAGGCCACACCTCCTAATCCTTTTAAATAGTACTGCTCCCTGCTGACCAAGCTTTTAAATATGTGAACCAACAGGAGCCGTTCTTATTCAAACCACCGCAGGTGCTCTAGACATTCCACAGGAAAAGAACCATGCAGCACATTAACTTAGCTGTAGTTTCTCTCCATGGATACAGTGTTCTAACAACTCATCCCAGTTCTATTCATTAGGCCTAGAGTCTTTTTAATAGATGAATAATGAATAATATTCCTTGTATAGCACAATCTCTGTCCTTTCTTCTGTTTATGCCAAGACTCTTTGGCATATAGATCTACCTTGATATAGCAAGGTTGTAAGGTAGATCTATTTTCAGCTTTGTGAGGATTCTCCCCTCTGATTTCTGTAATGACTGCACTAGTTCACAATCTCACGAGCAGCAGATAAGGGGGCCTCTTTGTCCATATCCACAACAACATAACTACCAATTATTCTGTTGACCGTGGTCATTCTGATTGGGATAAGATGAAATCTCAATGTTGTTTTAATTTGCATTTTTCTAATTGCTAATGATGATGAACACTTTGGGAGTATTTCTTAGCTATTTTTGTTGCTTTTTTCCTTTGAGAACTCTCTGTTCAAATCCATAGCCCATTTTAAAATTGGGTTGTTTGTTTTCTTGACTGTTTTTTGAGTTCTTTATATAGTCTAGATACTAACTCTCTGTCAGATATATAGCAGGCAAAGCTTCCCTCCCAATATTTGAGCTTCTTCACTCAGTTACTTGTTTCCTTTGCTGTACAGAAGCTTTTTAGTTTCATGAGGCTCCATTTGTTAATTGTTGATCTCAATTTCTGGACAAATGGACTTCATTCAGAAAGTCCTTGCCTACACCTATATTTGCCTATCTTTTTTTCTAGCAATTTCAGATTTCAGATTAAGGTCTTTTGATCCATTTGGAGTTGAGTTTTTGTGCAAGATGATAGATTGGATCTAATCTCATTCTTAGATACATGGAGATCCAGTTTTTCCAGCACCATTTGTTGAAGATGCTGTCTTTCCCTTGTGTGTATCTTTTGAATATTTGCCAAATATCAGGTGGTTTTAATTATGTGCACTTATCTCTAGGTTTTCTATTCTGTTCCACTGATCTACTAATGTCTGTTTTTGTGTGAATACAAAAACAAAAACAAAAAACCTGTTCTATTGCTGTGCTCCATAACATAACTTAAAATTTGGCATGCTCATCCCTCAGGAATTATTTTTTTGTTTGTTTCTTGGTTTTGGTTTTTAGAGACAGGGTTTCTTTGAGTAATAGCTATGGCTGTCCTGTCACTCACTTTGTAGACCAGGCTGGCCTTGAACTCACAGAAATCTGCCTGCCTCAGCCCCCCGCATGCTCGGATTAAAGGTGTGCACCACCGCTGCCCTGCTAGGGATTGCTCTTTTGTTGATGATCCTTGTGGCTCTCCTGGATTGTGTGTGTGTGTGTGTGTGTGTGTGTGTGTGTGTGTGTGTGTGTGTGTGTGCGCGCGCGCACTTCCATATAAAATTTAGTATTTTCGTTCTATTTCTGTGAAGAATGCCGTGAGAAGTTTAGTTGGGATTACATTGAATCTGGAGATTGCCTTTGGTAGAAGAGTCATTTTCACAATATTCAATTTACCAATCCATAAGCATGAGAGGTATTTTCATTTTCTAGTGTCTTTTTCAATTTCTTCAGAAATTCAAAGTTTTTGATGCCAAGGTCTTTTCAGCTCTCTGGTTAAGTTTATTCCTAGGGTGTCTGTTTGTTTGTTGAGATTGCAATGTATGGTATATGGGAGTACTTCCATGATTTCTCTCTTAGCCTGCTTGTTATTGTCATATAGAAAGGCTACTGATTTTTATAAGTTAATTTTGCATCATGTCACTTTGATGAACGTATTCATCATTCCTAAAAGTTTTCTAGTAGAATCTTTAGGATCTTTCATGTAAAATATATCATTTGTAAATATAAATAATTTTACTTCCTTTTCAATTTGTATCCCTTTATTTTCCTTTCCTTGTCTTATTGATATAGCTAGAATTTCAAGCACTATATTGAAAAGGAGTAGATACAGTGGACAGCTTTGTCACATTCCTGATTTTAATGAGATTGCTTTGAATTTTTCTCCATTTATGATGATGTTGCCTGTGAGTTCTTTCAAATACAGCCTTTATTATGTTGAGGGATGTTTCCTCCAGTTCTGTTCTATCAAGGACTTTTATTATAAAGCCATGCTAAATTTTGACAAAGACCTTTTCTGCATTTATTGAGATGATTGTGTGATTTTTTTAAGTTTACTTATATGGTTTATTACATTATTGGTTTCTATATGTTGAGCCAACCCTGCATCTGTAGTATAAAGACAACTTTGTTAGTTGTCCTGGTCCCATTTGCTTGAATTTTTTTCAAACTTTACACTCTAACATGGTACCTGTTCTTGAAAGCAAGTGTGTCTCTTATAAACAGCAAAAAGTTGGATCTTGTTTCTTTTTTTGTGGCATTTTTTCCATGATATTTATTGAACTCTACATTTCTCTCTGCTCCCCTCCCTGCCACTCCCCTCCCTCCTTCAACCCTCCCCCAAGGTCCCTATGCTCCCAATTTACTCAGGAGATCTTGTCTTTTTATACTTTCTACTTCCCATATAGATTAGATCTATGTAAGTCTATCTTAGTGTCCATATTGTTGTCTAAATGCTCTGGGATTGTGGTTTGTAGGCTGGTTTTCTTTGCCTTATATTTAAAAATCACCTATGAGTGAGTACATGTGATAATTGTCTTTCTGTGTCTGGGTTACCTCACTCAAAATAATGCTTTCTAGTTCCATCCATTTTCCTGCAAAATTCAAGCTGTCGTTATTTTTTTCTGTTATGTAGTACTCCATTGTGTAAATGTACCACATTTTTTTTAATCCATTCTTTGATCGAGGGGCATTTAGGTTGTTTCCAGTTTCTGGCTATGACAAACAAAGCTGCTATGAACATAGTTGAGCACATGTCCTTGTGGAACAATTGAGCATCCCTTGGATATATATCTTAAAGTGCTATTACTGGGTCTTGAGGAAGGTTGTTTCCTAATTTTCTGAGAAATCGCCACACTGACATCCATAGGGGTTGTACCAGCTTGCATTCCCACCAGCAATGCAGAAGTGTTTCCTTTTCCCCACAACCTCTCCAGCATAAGTTGTCATCAGTGTTTTTGATCTTGGCCATTCTTACAGGTGTAAGATGGAATATCAGAGTTGTTTTGATTTGCATTTCTCTGATGACTAAGGATGTTGAACATTTCCTTAAGTGTCTTTCAGCCATTTTAGATTCCTCTGTTGAGAGTTCTCTGTTTAGGTCTGTACTCCATTTTTTTTTATTGGATTATGTGTTCTTTTGGTGTCCAATTTCTTGAGTTCCTTGTATATTTTGGAGATCAGACCTCTGTCT